>VOMN01005935.1:0-11466 GCA_014899125.1 Orchestia grillus | reverse complement strand
GTGACTGACAGGCTTGTCGTAAGTGACGGACGGGCGTGTCATAAGTGACGGACAGGCGTGTCGTCAGTGACGGACAGCTGTGTCGTAAGTGACGGGCGTGCATGTCGTATACCGTACGTATGCTTGTCATTGCCGTAAAAACGCAAGAAGCGGTGCGTGAACTCAATTCATTATATTTCTTTTGATCGTAGATTTGATTTGTAGATCACAATTCCAATGACGCGAATCAGGGTAAAACGCGAGTCAGGGTAAAACGAGACGACTCGTCCTTGTCGCAGAGAGGGATCGGTTGCTTCCTTCACCTACGTACGACTATCCCAAATACCGTTCGTAATAGAAAAAAATGAATAAGAATAACCTTCAGAACATTCCAAGGCCTGAGTTTCTCTCCGGCTAAAATTGTTAAAATTTGAAATAAGAATACCGGAAAATATTGTCTCAGCTGACACCGAGAACACATTCAAAATTCGTCGAGACTGATGCTAGAGACGAAATTCCCCTGGCCTGTAAACTCTTCGTTCAAGGTCACCACTTCCTGATGAAATTATGAGTGATAAGGCACGATGCATATTGATTGGAGCCTACATTTGTGACGCGGTCGATTCCATACGTTAAAATGGTCGTCCTGGTTCATGTGTGTTAAAGTCGATCTTTGCAAGTATGACTGGTTATATTTCTGTAGACATTCTTCTGTCTCCTCTGCAAACCTTATTTTATAGAGTGGGTGGTAGTAGCAATTACTGATGGTGGTCACAGAGCAGGTATGTAGTATTAATCAATACCTTGTTTTTATTTGTCCTGCCTTTCTTTGGATTTCACGTTTATCCGAGTGCCTGAGTGTAATTTGTGTCTGACGAAATGGACCTTAGATAGAAGCCCAAGGACTAGCCTGCGGGCTCGTACTTGCTGCCATATTCCGCTTGACTCTGTTCATATTCCGCTGTTGCCATATTCCACTTGACTCTGAAAAGGGAATGAAATGCTTGTAGTAAAACCGGCAGAGTTTAATTCGTTTTCGTCAAAATACGAGTAACTGAAATATGTGTAGTAAACTCCGCAGAGTTTTCTCGTTTCAAGTTGAGATCACAGATAATATCTGTGTAGGTAAATTGTTAGTGTTCGTGCGCTGAGTTCGACGATTCACATCGATTTATAATATAATGACTCGTCTTTGGCGCTCCCCAAGAGGCCTTCGATGTACGATAGGGTTAGGTTTGTCTATCGTGTGATACGGGGAATGGAGTCCCCAGGGGTCTCTGATATAATAGGTTACCTCAGCTATAGATTGGCCCTCGGGAGTTCTGTGTTTCGTGCCCACTGTACTTTCTTCAGTTTTCATACCTTTTTCGCTGTCTCTTCTGAGTCCTTTATTCCCCTCTTCATTCTTAACGCCCTGTTTCTACGCATAGGTGATCCGCCGTGGGAAAACAGTTTGTGCATCGATTTTCCCTTCTCTATGGTCCATTTTAAATGGTCACTTCTCTTCAATCTCACTAGGTCCCATTTCGTGTGGGTGGGGAGCTTGGAACTAATTAATGATCTAATCTCATTAATGACGACCAAAAGATCACTTAACAGTCACTGAGGTATGTATGTGTTTTGGTAAAATAAAATAGAAATAATTTGCCGTGCAGTAGGAAATAATAACCAGAAGTAAAATAGAATAGAAATAATTCGCCGTGCAGTAGGAAATAATAACCAGCAGTAAACTAGAATACAAAATAATTTGCCGTGCAGTAGGAAATAATAACCAGCAGTTAAATAGAATAGAAATAATTTGCCGTGCAGTAGGAAATAATAACCAGCAGTAAAATAGAATAGAAATAATTTGTCGTGCAGTAGGAAATAATAACCAGCAGTAAAAAGGAGGAAGAGGCGCGTTTGTAATCAGGAACAACGAGCTGTTGAAATAGTGGCGGGCGATGTCATTATTGTGAAATTAATTCTGAAAAAAAGAAAACAGCATTAGAATGAACCCCAAAATAAGAGAAGGAAGTCAGAAAGTAACTTGACATAAATTTATCTGGGTCATATTAAAAAATGTTTTCCAAAATGAGTCGTCTAAAATGCATGTCAGGCTCCTTGAAGAATAAAAGAACGAGTACGGGATAATGAGGACCTTGACCTGAACAAAATTTTCCTCACAATTTCCTCTCACTTTGAGAGAATTATCAAGAACTTACAGTTCCGTAAAGGAAACTAATAAAGAAAACGGAAGTCTAAACATACATCAGCTACTCGGCCCCTCACTCAGACCGCAGCACAAGACAGCCATCTGGCTGCTGGTGATGGAAGACACCCATGAAAGCATCTGTGACGTCACCCCACAGGAACACTAAAAACGGGACCGATGTCCCTGCATTCTCTGAGTGGCCTGAGTGGAGAATGCTTGAGGTCTAAGGGATAATTCTGAGATGTTAGGATCGTTTGACGTGAGATGACGCACGAAACACGTGCATTGAACATGGCAGATCCGACGCGCTGACGTGGTGGAGGACGCGGGTCGCAGCCTGTCCCCGTACGTGGACATCGGGCAGGTGGAGGGGGCCTTCGTGATGGGGCTGGGCCTCCTCACCACCGAGTACATGCAGTTCGATGAGCAGACGGGGGAGAAGCTCGTCACCGGCACCTGGGTGAGTCGGGACCCATTAGCCGGGACCCATTAGTCGGGACCCATTAGTCGGAACCTATTTGGCGGGGCCCATTAGGCGGGGCCCATTAGCCGGGCCCCATTAGCCGGGACCCATTAGCCGGGCCCCATTAGCCGGGGCCCATTAGCCGGGGCCCATTAGCCGGGGCCCATTAACCGAAGCATATTAGCTGAGGCATATTAGCCGAGGCCCATTAGCCAAAGCCCATTAGCCAAAGCCCATTAGCCAAAGCCCATTAGCCAAGGCCCATTAGCCAAGGCCCATTAGCCAAGGCCCATTAGCCAAGGCCCATTAGCCGGGGAGAGAAGCTTTCCTATAAAATAAAATGAACAGGGTATAGCTGGCAGTATTCTGAGTATCTAGGATACAAGCTCACTGAGATAAATACTTATATGACTGATCAGCTTCAGGGCACAACTGGTGGTATTTTGAGTATCTAAGACACAAGTTCAATAACATAAAAACCTGTACAGAAGATCAGTACTGAAGTGCGTAAGAGGATCGAAGTATCGTGCTGGTATGACGCTGACTTTCCACCGTTGCAGGAGTACAAGCCGTTCACCGCCCTGGACATCCCCGCGGACTTCCGTATCACACTCCTCCCCAACGCCCCCAACCCCAACGGGGTGTTGCGGTCCAAAGGTGGGCCAGAGGAGGGCTGTTCAGTTCTCGATTGAAGGAATGACTGTACAGCCCCAAGGCTGGAGTGAGGGACTGTACAGCCCCAAGGCTGGAGTGAGGGACTGTACAGCCCCAAGGCTGGAGTGAGGGACTGTACAGCCCCAAGGCTGGAGTGAAGGATTGTACAGTTCCGAGGCTGGAGTGAGGGACTGTACAGTCTCAGAATTGAAGTGAGGGGATTGTACAGTATCAGCGTGGTAAGAATAAGACCCTATAGTCCGAGGGCTGGAAGGAAGAGGACTGTACTGTTTTAAAGTTGAGAGGAATAGGACTGTACAATCTCAGGGTTGGCAGGAAGAGGACTGTGGAGCCCGTTTCTTGGACTTCCCTGTCGAATAGTGCACAGTTGCCACAGCCTGGATGCACGACTCTCATCGAACTTTTTAAGCAACGGCAACATAATCCCTTATTGTGTGGTTGTAGGAAACTCTCGCTTCTTTGTTGGTAAAGTTTTTGTATACGTGCACGTTGGCGTAAAATTCTTGTAGCTGTGTCAAAAGATGCTAACTGGAGCGTAAACTGTCCACCAACATCTGATATTGGATTGTTCTGCAACTATCACGAGTACTTTGAGCTGATCCCGCAAAGATTAAACATGAAAACGATTCCTAAATACTTGCGTCCAAGAAATCGAACATATTGCATTGAACAGTGTTTACTAGTGTTGTGAGGATACATGTTTCGAAAGATCAAGGATCAAATATCCAGCATATTTCTTCTCCAGTGCGAGCTGGAAACGTCACACGTTGACATTTGCTGAGCCTTACAAAAAGTTGTTGGGTTAACGCGATTTTTTGTTTAATTACAGAATATATCTCGGTAATTTAAAAAATATGAACTTGTACTGGTCCACCTCCCAACAGCCACAGGGGAGCCCCCCCTCTGCATGGCCTTCGGGGTCGTCACCGCTCTCCGGCAGGCCATCGCCGCCGCCCGCGCTGACGCCGGCACCGTCGGGTGGTTTGACCTGCGTGAGTGTCCGCCTCTTGGTGGCATCCGCCTCTTGGTGGCGTCCGCCTCTTGGTGGCGTGCGCCTCTTGGTGGCGTCCGCCTCTTGGTGGTGTCTGCCTCTTGGTGGCGTCCGCCTCTTGGTGGCGTCCGCCTCTTGGTGGTGTCCGCCTGTTGTCTTTCATTTTCTTTACTCGTTAATTTTATGGATTTGCCCATTCAGAGATTCTCTCCTGTTCCTTCTAACGGAGTTATGCACAGTAGGAGCTGTGTTGGGTACGCGTTACCTGTTGACACAGTCAAGTGCAGTAAACTCTAGCAACATCTTCGGTTTTTACGACCTTCTAGAAACTCAATAGATTACAAATAGATTGCGCCTCGATGGGTGAATACTGTTCCTGGCACTTAAATGCTTTTTTGCTAACTCTTTTTTTCTACAGAAAAAGTATGAAATGTTCGTAATGCATCTATGAAACTTTGCTTCCGTGTTACACGTGTTTTATTCATTACTGATATTATGCTGAAGCAAATCCATTCGGAAATTTAATTGAGATGACCGACCACTTACGCCATGTCCCTACAATTATATTTCTCACTTTGTATAGCAACGAAGAAATGGAAGTTATGTTTTTGACCCAGGAACAGGACAAAGGGTTACATATTGTCACATAGCGTATGCATATTGTCACCTAGCGTATGCTTGGACAATATACACAAGGTATATTTTGAAATACATCTATAAGGTTAAAAGCTCTGATGGACGACTTCTACCAGAACTTCTCTCAGGTGATCGTTTTATCGGTGATGGTTGTGTCGCGCTGATCGGCTGAATATTTACATTTTTCTGTTTAATTTTTAGATTCGTCTATTTGGTAAACTGTGAGACCTCACCGTATGTCGAATGTAGTAGAGTGTAAGTGCAATAACTAATATCCGGTAGGACCAATAATTCATATCCGGTAATTAAGCTACGTAGTAATATAAGTGCAATAATTAAAATCCGGTAGGACCTCACCGTAGAAGTGAATTTACCAGCCGCTCTTCCTATGTACATAAGTGATTGAACCTCTCCTCTGAACCTTTAATCGTTGTTTTAACTAATATATCCGAGGTATACTAGGCTTCTGTTTAAAAACATTATTATCCTTTTATAATTTTTATAATCCTTAGCATCAAGAGTTCTTTTTTTAACTACGTATTATGTACATCAATAGCATCATGATGATACGAATTCGCATTGGATGTGTGGCCGACAGCAATGCCTTCAAGATTACGGTTTTTCCCAAACAATTCATTTCCATGTATTTCTTTAGCTCGGCTCGGATTATTGTAATTATATTTCCCCAATTTGAGATTTTTCCCCAACTCGCAGCCTCGCCGCTGACGGTGGAGCGCATCCAGCAGCTCTGCCTCGTCGACCGCTCGCAGTTCGAGCTCTGATGGACTTCAATTCCTGGCGACTTCTGGCACACGTGCGGCGTTGGGGGCTGGAACTGGGGCCTTGTAGTTTGTCCTGTTGAAATTATAACTTAGCAGTATTACGAGTTGAAATTATAACTTAGTAGTATACGAGTTAAAATTATAACTTAGTAGTATACGAGTTAAAATTATAACTTAGCAGTATTACGAGTTTAAATTATAATTTAGCAGTATTACAAGTTGAAATCATAACTTAGAGGCATGACGAGTTGAAACTGAGGTCTCGTAGTGTGTCCAGTTGGAATTATAATTTAGCAGTATTATACGTTGAAATTGAGGTCTCGTAGTTTATCTAGTTGGAATTATAAGTTAGTAGTAATGCCACTCGCAACTAATACCTTGTAGTTTGTCTAGTTGAAACTATACCTTTACAGTATTGCTACTTGAGACTAATACTTTATACTTAGTTTAATCGAACCTATAACTCAGCAGTATTGCCACTTGAAACTAATACCTTGTAGTTTGTCTAGTTGGAATAGTAGCTTAGCAGTCTTTCCTGTTAAACTAATACTTCGCGGTTCATTTAGTTGGAACTTAACAAAGTAATTTTCTTAGTTGAAATTCTTACCTTGCAGTTTGTCAAGTTAAAACCAATAGTTTTCCAATTTTAACTATGACCTTGTAGTTTTTCTACTTGAAATCAAATCTTTTCAGCTTTCGTAGTAGAAATTATTTCCCTACAATCCCTACAGCCTGTCTAGTTAAAGCTATAACTTATCAGTTTCCTCTGTTTCAACGTAAAAGAGAATAGATTTGATTCGGCACTATAGTGGTTCGCATTTTGAGCCTACGTCATCGGGAAAATGTCGGGTCTTCCCATTCCTCTCATCCCTCCCGCACGTTAGTAGTTATAAGACGCTGAACACCCGGCGATGTGCTTCATGTCAACTGTGTAGGAATGAATAAAGTTACCTTCAACNCCCGTCCTTCCCACACACCCACACCCTCGTGTAGGGGATGGATGAAGTGCCGAGTTTCGATTCGTTAGAAGTTTTATGAGAGTCCTTAGTAGCTTTTTGCTAGCCCCAACTTCAAGTGGAAATTGCGGCCAACGACCCTTGCATTCGTCTCTGGTCATATTTGAACTATCTCAGCAGGGAAGTTGGGGATCGACTCCCGGCTCAGGCACGAATTTTCACGTAACCACGGGGCTCTTCCCTTGAAAAAAGAAGCTATAAGCCTTACATCCCTCACGCGTCAGTAATTGTAAGGCATTGAAAACCCGATGGTAAAACTTGTTGGAATTAATAAAGGTACTTTTTCTGGCACGTTCCGCCGACGCTACTTATGTTCTCCACTCATTCGCGTGTACACGGCACGGACAAGCCGAGGACTGCATCAGTTCTGGTGCTGCTGTCACCGTACTTTTCTGTTGTTCTTGCGCGGTTCGATGTGAGCAGGGATTTCACTCCGAGGTTTTGTGCTGTTAACTGAAATTTTCCGTGTTTACTTTCACGCTGTGCCGTGGATTTTTCATCTGCTGTTTTACCGTGTGTACCGAAACGCTACTCTCTATTGCACAACATATACTGGGATATTCATTCGTATTTTTTCCCTTCGTCGATAGAGGAAGGAATTTTTTTTTTCGAAATCAGTCACACACAAAACAGGTAACCACTCGGGTATTTAATTATTAATACTGAAACCTTGAAAATAATGTGGACGTCGCGTGGAGATTTAATTCTTAATTTACTGGCTGTCGCTCAACGCGAAGTGATTAGCACCTTAACCTAAATATTAACTAAAAACTTCGCAGGATACTTTGTACAAACCTGATTAAATCATAAATATATTCACAGTTGAAAGGTAGGCTGCAAAACGGGGAAAAAGAGTTAGTGTTCTTAAGAATTGCACAGAATCCAACACTGATAATTTAAACTTGAGCTATAGTACTAGAAAACATGTAAGGATTTCTGTCGTGAGGTGCTTACAAAACATGTATTTAGATCGTCGTAGGAGGTTCGCAAGCTTACTGAACAAATTTACGTTGTTTGAAGGAGGGAAAATATTATTTCGACGGAAGTGGTGCACGGTTTTTGGTGAGTCGCATTTTTACTTAATGAGGATACGGTGCTGTAATTAAAATGCACGTCGCATCTATACTGCAAAATTAAAATTTTAATGTTGCGGCTGATCGCTCACTGCGATGTGATGATGGTAGTCATAGACTTGAATTAATGCACAGACACGTGAAATATTTTGTCATGCAAGATAAAATTAAAAGTTGCATCTGAAAAACTATAAACCGAGAACATAGGGTTGAACGTATGACTAAGTATCTGCATAGGGATATCTTAAAGAAAGTTATGGTACATTCAAATAGCTGTAGTCTCGCATCTGTTGATCCTTGTGCTATATTGTGATATATTATGAAATATTACTCTAGCTTAGTACTGCTATTACTGCACATAACGGAGAAGAATTAAAACAAATGGCTGTGCATGTGAACGTAAAATGTCTACACTCGTAGAGTATAGTATTGATAAAGGCGTGTATAATGAACTCTTATGTTGGAACATACGTCAGATAAAATAACAGATAAATTTGCAAAATGCACAATATGGTGTGCGGTTTCTTATGGACTACTACGCAGTAATTGGAGTGTTAGCTGTAGCAAATATTAATTTTGAAATGCGTGTAAGTACACATAAATGTGTATACATACGTGCATTCCTGTTGAGGCGTAAAATGAGGTATATTTTCCTTGAAATACTTCAGTGATTGAAATTTTTTTACGTGCTTAGGAAGCTTATTCAACAGCAAGGTTTCTGAGATTGACGGGGCTTTTTGCCCTACGTCGGTTTAACGGTATCACACTCATACGTCATTTCGCTGGTTTTGCTTTTAGTCAGCAGCGTTGGGTGGGAGAAATTTTACAATATTTTCTCTGTTTTGAGCAAGGAATTAAGAGGAGAAAATATATCGGGCTTTACGAATGAGAAACCTTTGCTATATCTCCTCACACCAAACTACAATAGCTATAGTCAGAGCGTCTTGTCTTGCATATATTTTACGCGATAAAAACATTATGATTTTATTTATTTGATTACATGTTATTTCAACATGGGATTCAAAGGTGATGCTCTGGTCGAACCATAAGCCTAGATCTTTTACTTTATTTAATTGTTCAATTATCTCGTTTGCTAAATTTAAAGCAAATTCAGGAAACATCTTTATTGTATCTTTAGAGCCGAAAATAGTACATGGTGTTTTGCTTGCGTTCAGTTTGAAACCATTGTGGTCATACCATGATCTTAAATTACTCGAAAGATCTTCAGAGATTGTTTTACTTCTGGTAGCTTCAGTTGGGTACTTTTTGTTGCGATTTTGGACGTCGTGTGCATGAGAATACATCGAGATTCTCGTGTTCGGTGGCATTGTTGGGAAATCATCTATAACGATAGAAAACAGAAGTGGACCGAGGATAGAACCCTGAGAGACCCTGAACCTTTACTTGTACAGGGTGACATCGTGCTTTGCTTTTTAAGAGGACTGCACGTGATCAGTTCGACTAATAGCTCTCAAACCATATTGTGTCTACTTCGTCGAGATTTTCTGCAAAAGCCTTCTTTGTGTTGAACACAAATCTCTCAGCATGTGACCTCTCAAAGGCTGTCGAATGCCTTTGACAGGTCATGGAGCATGAAAAAAGTTACATTTTTGGTCTAGATCATTATATATTTTTTCAGCGATACTATGTAGGGCGTCCTTACTCGTTTTCCTTCTATACGCATATTGGGTCTCGAGAGTGAAGTAAGTTTCTCTAAGCCAGTTACACACTATCAAAAATCAAAAAGTTATACCTGCAATCGTGCCTTCTACCAACCTAACCGGTTACCCTGTCTCTTTGCCAATTATGATGCCCATAACCTTGATAAAATTGATAATTTACTGTGTAAAACATTATTTCCTGTATCATAAATACGCTTATTGGAGTCTTCAGTAGTTCGGTTTCAGAAATTGGTCGCCTTGAAAACAAACTCTGTGAGAGCGCTCGAAAACTCGATCAACCTATCAATCATTCTATCGGCAATTGTATGCTCGACATTCACCTGTAACAACGTTTGCGTGAAGATAAATGTTATACATTAAAACATTGCGCGTCCCGTTATTGCAAGTACTTTTTTGTAGATTTTGTTACTCATAGCCTTGGAAAACCACCAGATGACACGAAACTACATGGATGCCGCTTTCAAATGTCGACTGAAGAAATAACTATGCAATGGGGTGAAATTTTAGCCTAAAATATACATAAAAAAATCCAAGAAATGAGCCATAAGCCCCGAGAAATTAAATCCACAGTTAATTGCAAACCTTTTAGTTCGCCACCAGTAAGCGACGTTCCTTCTTTTCATTCAATTCGCACTAAAATGTGCGATTCAATTCAATTCTTAAATTCCTTTCAATTGCTAAAATTACATCCTGCGTTGTACATGGGCTAGCGTTCTGAGCTCCAACGACCTCGAGGAAGCAGAAGAAAATGAAGAAGAAAGAGAGGAACATTTACAAGCAGCCAAAACATTGGAACATTTGCAAGCAGCCAAAACATTGAAACATTTGCAAGCAGCCAAAACATTGAAACATTTGCAAGCTGCCAAAACATTGGAACGAGGGTGGAGCGCAGCACGCTTGGTCTCATCATTTTGACTCTCTAGAACGATCGAATTCAACGCTGACAATTTTGAAGGATGTGTTTGAACGTTTTATTTGCGTACCGACGCGTTCGAGTTATTAAGCACAACTCGTTTTCAATGTAACAAGGTCTGAAAATTGCAAGAGATGTTTTACACAGGATAATCTAATCTAGAGATGTACAATTTTTCACAGCGATGCTTTTTTCACATTGCAAGTTAGATAACTTATACAATGTGGTCAACTAATTAGTAGAAATCCTCCTAAATATATACTTTACCACGATGATGGACCACGTTCATACTTTAATACGCTTATATTTTTAATATGTATCCATACGCAATAGGATTAAGTAAGTTAGGTTTGTCTATCCTATGCTATGGGGGCTGGCGATCCCAGGGAAGCAGCGTTAGGTTACCTCAGCTCTAGATAGGCTCTTGTGACTTCTATCATTCGTACCCTCTATTTATTTAATTTCTATATCTTCTTTGCTATCTCTTATGTTTTCTTCCTTTTCTTCCTCAACTTGCTGTTTCTATGAACAGGGAATCTTGAGGTCGAACACACCTGTGCATAGATTCCACGTTTTCTTAAGTCAACGCTAAGTATTCCTTTCTTTGCTCTCTTGAAGTTGGCTTTGAAGGAGTGGTTAGAGAGCTTTAAAACTAATAATAATTATATTAATAATAGTAATAATGCAATCCGGAACAGGAACCTGATAGATACCTACGAGCAGCATATATGAAGAGATGATGAATAATAATTTTAATATGTATTTTCCTCTTCTTGAATGACATATTTGTATCTTGAAAGTATTCCTTATATGAGTTAAAGTGCTGAAGAATGCGACATGCTTGTTATGAGAATTTTGTTCAAACTTGTGTTGGATCCGTGGTACTTACTTTCAAAATTTTTATTTTTGAGACTCTTTTGTGTGCATGTGTATGTGTCTGTGCCCTGCGATAGTACTTCAAATTTCAAGCTTCATATTCTATTTGTCTTGTCGCACGTTTCACATCCATTACTACGATAATACTGTCGTTAGTACCGGTAATACTCCGGTAATACTGTCGTT
>VOMN01005930.1:0-12373 GCA_014899125.1 Orchestia grillus | reverse complement strand
ATTTATTTACCACAAGTAATTTACATCAGATACAAGGTTTATAGTAAAATGAAGAATGATGAAGAACCGGGATCAGAATATACACCACATGTGGGCCCTAATAAGCTACAAAGCTTCTAGGGCAAATTTTTTAGTTTAGTTTTTGGTTTTAGTCCGTTGACGCAAACATCACCTCTATTCTATGCCTAGCACCGTAGAGAAGATATTCAAATCTCCAGCCCTCAAGTTCCTTAACTGCGAGTTGAACTGAAAAATGAATAACCGAACAACTCCTCTCTGCATTATCAAAAGATCATACAGTACTCGGGCATACCACAGTTATCAGAGCATTCTCCAACCTCATTTTGCCACAGATTGTCTAAAATCCTTTCCAAGCAAGGACAAAGCAACTCGTTTTTACCCAACACAAAATTTTCGAACTTTTTACGAGTGAACTCGTTAAATGTTCGATTTAAATCAAAAAACCTCAACACTAATTCACTCGTCCTTTCTTGACCTTTTTCAGTACAAACAGACCATTCCCAAGAACTACTGTTACATCTCTATCCCTCTATTAAATAAAGTAATCTCAAAATTGCTTTTTTTAGCAGAAAATCCGTCAAGAAAGGAGATAATTCACAATACAAACCATAATGAGTCAATAAGTCAGAGAAGATCAAAGTTGGTAACCTCTGAACATCAGTAACTTTTTGCTAAGCTATTGACTTACTGTGAGCCCTATCTGTTGGACACTTAATTCTAAAATGAATTGATATTCTAAAATGGTTGGCATGTATTTGAAGTTTCTGCATAAAAATAGGTTCTTAATTAGTTTTTATGATTTAAATGTAGTAACTCTTTTTGTATATTTGTAGAAAAATAACTCACAGTATTTTTGATAACGGCACAATTCTCACAACGTTTAATTGTGCAGACAGAAATAACGTTACACCCTGGTTTTCGAAGAATAAATTTGTACTATGCAATCCTACAAAGACTGTTTCAATACATAGAAACAAACAATGAAGAAACTGCAGAGGCTCACATGATGAGTGTAGGGGAGGAAAAGACCATCACTGCCCTTTCATGTTCCACTGTGGCACAATTATCCATTTTTACACCGACAAAATACATATTACTAGCGACAAATGGGTTCAAAGATTATGGTATTTTCCTAACAATTAATAATCTATGCTGCCACTATTTCTTACTACAATATCAGTTACGTAAATTCAGTTGAACTGAATCATTCAAGCATCAGGAACAACCAACACGAAAAACTGAAATGGATCCATCAATCCGCTCGGTACACAGGACGTTAAAAACCCGGTACGAGTCATCTCTCAAACACCTGACGCAAAGCAAAACATATTACATGTCCAGGTTTGCAGTGTCGGAGTCGGACCTTAGACCTCTCGACTCGGTAACCCTGATAGCACCAGCAACGCGTGCGACTCACTTTGATTATCATTGGGACACTCTCTGCCTGCTTGCTGATGCCCAGCTCGTCGAGCAGATGATCAGCGATGTGGGCAACGCGCTTGCCGAACACAAGGGCAGGGCTGTCGTCGTCGTCTGAGGCTATCATCTCATACTCCAACTCGCGCACGATCAGACGCACCCTGCATGACGTAGGCGGGCAGTTAACTCTTTTGTTTCAAGTTAGTCACTGAATTTCACCCAAGTCACCTCTGCAACGTACGCTCCTACACCGTAACCCTTCAATCCTCTAATTATTCCCTAGTTAACTAATAACATTTTTTCAGATTATACGTATTTTCTAGTGCTGGTACATTGAAGCTACATGGGGTAAACAGTAGGCTCCGTTTGGTAGGCTACATTTTCATTTGAAAGAAAAACATGGCAAAAAAAATTATCATATTGAGGATACCGAATTCATCAAGAGTGGAAGTAAAAGGGTTAACATATTGAGAAAGGCTTCATAAAATGAAGGCTTGAAATCGTGAATTAAGTATGGGATGATCTGTTAGGAGAATGAGGTGGGCATACATAACCTTTCGTCTCCCGCAGTCACTACAGGCACCACAAGATAATGGGAAAGATTTCATGAAATAGAGGGTTTAAATCGTATATTATACATAGAATGATCAGGTAAGAGAATATAGCCCCATCCCATACTTCGCATACACAAACTTTTCAAATATTATGAATATAATTATGGTCATCGTTTAATGCTCCCTATCCATATGAAATGTAATACAAAGTAAGCAAAGAGAAGGGACCATTTAGAATGGACTCTACAGGACGGGGAATCTGTGCACAAGATGTGTTCTCACACAGGGAGACATAAGGAAGCAGCTGTGATAATTGAAAGAAGTAAAGTGAGCACGATAGTTAGTACTCCCAAAGGCCTATCTATAGTTGAGGTAACCTAACAGTGCCTTCCTGGGGCACGTCGCTTGAGACTCTGTGAGGGACAGTGAAACCTTAAATTTATCCTCAAGTGCTTAGTCCTCTAGTAAAGATAATACACTCAAATGGGATCTACATACATTAAGGAAGACCATATGCCACAAAACATTCTGTGCGCTTATACTATCATGGCATAATTTCCAGAAATAGCTCTGGATAAAAAATAATTGAAATTGTAATATATTGAGAGTGAAGCTACTGCTATTGCGCATATCAAGACGATATGACACTTTAAAAGCAGAGAAGTTGAGCTCCAGTTAGCAAGTTCGATGTTGGTCACAAGCATTCCACCTCAGCGTGGGTACACGAAATGTTCACCTCGCATTTTTCAGTCTACACAAACCCTATTTTCCAGGCTGTGAAGTCTCTCATCTAAGGAGCAACTGAAATGACCACAAAACATTACCGATAGCGGGCCTCAGACTTGGATGAGGATGTACAAACCGGACTTTATCATTGGATTTGTTTGTGGAGGAAGAGAACGAGGAGCTGTTGGCGTTGGTGGTTGTGGTGGTCGAGCTGCCGCTTTCTAATGCAGGGTGGAGGTCTTCCATTTCCGAAACATCGGCAAAATCTGGAACATGGAAGGGCATTGCTAGACACAACACACAACTAGTGCCACCACGTTTTAAAGTCATGAATCGCCGTTGCTTGAGACGTTTCAACTGTACTGACATGTAAAACATTCAGGCTAGGGTCTTTGAATGCTTTACTTTAGCAAAACCTACAGTTGACAGAGACGTCATAGCACAGCACAGCTCAGTTGCAATAGACTCGTGACAACTCCCGCTCTATTTATCCTCAGTTTGAGGTAATGATCACCCCACAAAAAGACTTCACTCGAAACTGAGACTTCCAAAGCAGAATTATGCCTCACGTCACAACCCACACGAGTCCAGTGGAGTGCAGTCGGGGTCGGGACCAATTTATGGACTTGAGTTGGAGAAAATTGGCCAACTCTGACTTTTCAATTCAATTAAAGCCAAATAAAAATATTCAGTAGAAGTTATTGCCACTGTTATCTATTTTAACAATGGCTATGATACATTACTTGTAAAGTTTCTTAACAGTAAGCCATTTAACAACATTTTAAGCCATTTCAACAGCCATACATAAATTCAAAACTTCAAAATTATCCTTATGACTCACTTGAGAGGAAATATGTTTTTGGTTGGTCGATAGCAAAATAAATAAACTGTACATTAATAAGCTTATACTTACCGAAGTATGTATGTCTTGAACAATTATATCTTGGATACCACCTAAGAGGCAGTAAGTAAAGGCGGAGTTTTAATGGTATTGCTAAATTACTGTCAATTTAAGTTTGCAATAATTTCAATCACTAAATAACGAAAATGAAATTTATAATGTGATACGCGTTGAGCATGGGTCTTGGTAGGAATTAAACAGAGGGGAATAGGGCTGTTAAGAATCATGTTTTTTTTAAATTGTGCAATGTCCACAGGTTTTGCTGGTGTATGAGAATATTTCCTATCATTAAAATCAACAAAAAAGCGTCGGATCTCTTAAGTTTCTAGGAATGGGAGTCCAAGGCTGACTACTGACTCCCAAGCCCTTCAAACGACTACAGTAAACCTCTTGAGCGTCAACACCTCCATATTATTTCGTTATAGCACAAAGTTCAGCATAAAGAATGATTCTTCAACCAAATGCAACTATGATTCTTTTAGTCTCATCTGGTCAACACTTGATGCAAGATGTTCAATACAGTTTATTTAACTAGTGAAGCTCTTACTCCATTTGAACAAAATGTTCACAACCATGCAACTCTTACTCGTATGCATTTCATTTTAAACATAAGTAATAATCATACATCATTTACCTATTATGTACTTGAACAATACGACCATCTCCATGTATTATTCAAACAAAGATTCTTCATTAAACAAATTCAGCAATCATCAGATTCGACCAAACAACATAAAATATTTATACAGGGTGTCCCAAAGGTAACTGAACTTTGAGTTGATGAGTAAATAGGATGCCAAATTGTAAGGCGTCGTATTAAAATGTGGTATCCAAATTAAAAGGGTCAGTTACTTCCGTGCCCTACAATTTGGTATCCCATTTACTCATCAACGCAAGGGTTAGTTACTTCTGGGGCACCCTATAGAACAATAACTTACCTTCTTCTTTGCTAATACTGCTAAAAAATGATACAAGAAATAAAAAATTCACAAGTTTTTCACTGGATATATTATAAATTCTTGGCTCACACATTTCTCTCGTAAGGTGTATAATTGGAAACATTCGCTGTTTTTTCCATCTTTTAACTCAAGTATTTGCACGCTCAAGTAGCACGCGTTAACGAGGAAACAAACAACAAAAACTTTGGACAAATGACCTTTGCAGTTGCAGTCAGAAATATAATATTGAGGAATAAATTGGCTGACAGCAGGGCTACAAATTGTGAAGAAATAATCAAATATAAAGAGAGAATATAATTAAATGTAATTTTGGATAACTGACTTAATAGTTGATTTAAATATTTCTGGAAATTTTAGCCACCTATTAATAGAATTTTGAATCCATTTAGCATAAGAAGCAAATATTGGGTTAGTAATGCAAAACAGGAAAAACGCGAATGTTTCAAATCATAAACCTCAAAAGATGTATCCTGGGTGCCTCTTATTCTAATCAATAACTCTATTCTCAAAAAAATATGGACAATCTTACTTCTTTTCCACTTGTTAAAAATGGCCTTTGGTTTTTTGGAGACTGTCATGGACGGCACAGAGAAGTTCTCGGGCTCTGCAGTGAGCACGACGGGCCCACTGGGGGTGTTACTGAGCGGGTCGTGCGAGGAGAACATGTCGTTGCTGTCCAGCAGGTGCTGCACCTCCTCCAGCTCGCGGTCAGGGCTGCTGCTTCCATCTCCTGGAACAGAGAATAGTTCTCCAAATAAGTTTAGGTTGCGAGGAGCAAAGAGCTGAATGCCATGTACTATATAAGCTGTACTATATAAGCTGTACTATATAAGCTGTACTATATAAGCTGACTTCTTAGGGTACAGCTTTTTGCCCAAAATTTCCACCTAAAAAATAATTCTCTAATAATCTGCTAAAATAAGATGGGTGAACTGAATGGCCGTGGTGAGGGGCTGTGTAAATGCTAAAAATTCAAGTTTATTCAGTTCTATTATCCATAAAGAAGTTTCACGCTTCGAAACAGAACACAGTTTGAGTAGTCAAGATGACATAATTAGTGCAGTAATGTGGCGACACAGACTGAGTGATGTCTCCTAACACAGAAAAACAATGAGTGACAATATTGAGACATGATTCCAATTAGTCAATGGAACTCATGATGACAGTAATGGTATCCATTTATGTAAAAGTCTACTCTAACACATGTATAACAAGCTGCCACACAAATAGATACCTAAAGAGTGCAATTGCCTTAGCACTCACACCTTAGCTGTGCATGATCTGAGCTAAAAATCTCTAAACTTCAAGTGCAAAGCTTGCAACCATTAGAATAAGAAGCATAGTTACCCTTGTAAAGAATTCACTCTGAAGGATTGAGAGTATGAAAATATTCGATGTTGCATATTTTTTATGGTCACCAATCTATGACCAATAGCATGGTTACATTGCTTCTTCTGTACCAATTCTTAAGACACAAAGGTTTTTATACATACATCAACTCAAAACCTTGAGGGATAAAGGTAAAATTCGTGTTATAGAATATATAATTTTTTATTTATCTGATACTTATTAGGATTACAGTATAACTGAATAACACTTTCAAGGTGCAAATGTGTGCGACCATTTTTTTTTTGTTCCAGTAATAATAAGTAAATGAGTGTCTAACAAGGACACGAAATGCCAATACTCAATGACACTAACTATAAAATTCTACTGTAAAATTGAATAATCGATGCACCTCCACCCATTTTACGAATGGCATCAAATACAGAAAACACAGAAATTATAGCAAGTCTGAAAAAAATGCATTTCATCAATATTTCAATACAAATTTGGTGCAACTCACTTCCCAGGACCTGAACTGACTGCTTTGAATTCTGCTCCTTCATGCGCTTCTCACGAGCCAAGATCATCTTCCTGAAAGAATAATGATGAAATACAGAAAATGAACATTTTTTAAAACAATACGAATGGGTGAAAATATAATAAATAAATCCTAACAAATAACCATGAAAATATAATAAAACAAATATTTATTAATTGTAAGGATGAAATACGAATAACATAAAATTCCTACCGAATGAAATAATTCTTTCTAAGCTATAAAATTAGTCTCTTCAATCTTCTACTCATAATTTAGCTGGTAAAATTTTTAAAATATGAATTTTGTTGTTGATAGTTATGAAGTAACTCCATAATTTTTAAATCAAGCTTAGATAGGGTACTTACTGCATTCTTAAAGCTTGGGCATTAACTCCAGATGTTGAGGTTTGATCATCTTCTGAAGACAATGGTTCAGTCTTCATGGAGGTCTTCGGCCATTTAGGTAAACTTTTGGCATCCAGTGTAGAGCTTTTCTGTCTATGCACATCAGACGAAGTGGAGGCCTTGCTACCATTTACAATACTTGACTGGCCATGGGATGATGGACTGAGGTGCTGGGTCTTCTTTGGATTGAGGAATGTCTTCATGCCTTTACTTATAGCCCCTGAACTGCGTACTGGAGGCGAGTAACTGTCATCAACATCCACCTTAGGCTTTTTGAGTACTGAAGGAGATGCTCCACCAGCACCAGAGCTTACAGTGGACTTGGGAGGCCGGCCTCGACGACGCTTCTGAATTAGCCCAGATGTCATCTCTGAAATACCAATGATACTGAATAATTATGTATACATGAAGTCTACAAACAATACTACATAATTCAAATAACACTTGAACTAAGGGACAGATAATATGTGTACATATGAAGATGCAGATTTTTNTTGGTTCAAGCTTGTGATACTAAAAGAAGGCAAATTTTAATCACAAAGCACAAAACTTTGAAATCAAACTTGATGAATGTTAACTAACTTCCATAAAAGCAGGTAGATCAATTGTTGAAATTTGATTTAATAGATGAATGAAACTCATTTGAAAACATCACTCAGAATCTAGAATGAGTAAAACCAGTCATTTTGTTAACTATCGATTTCTTTAAAAAGAACAAGCATGCAAGACTTTGTTTTGGTCAGCTGTATTTTAGATATTTCATGTAATGTAGAGTCCTATTAGAAAAACACTTCATAAAATTGTCAAGGTATTCAAAAATTATGTAAATCAGCTCCACCGCAAGCAAAATACCATCATTACATGGGCTATTCCAGACTAGTTTCAAAGTTTCTCACTCACAACTTTCAACTCTTCCCAATTTTTGCATCATGTTCAGAATAATTATGTAAGTTTTAGTAAGGCTATGAAATGGTATTTAAGAAAATATTCTGGCTATTAACTGCATTTCAAAATAAAGAAAAGAAAAGTTTTACACGTATGCTTCAAAATTATTCTTTGATGTAGATAATTTTCTCTGCCCCAGCAGGTTATGATAGCAATGACTGTAACCAACCAGCATATTGATGGACCAGTTTGCTAGCACTTCAATCAAATCTATAGAAAAAAGTGTTGAAGGGCCTGGCATCGGAGTGCAGGATTTGGCACATGAACGGGATATTCCAACTTCTAACGTGAAACTGGCACCCAATGAAGGTTTTTGCTATAACTTATACAAGCGTAATGGAGGTCAGCTGCTTGCTGGAAAGGCTTGAGATGATTGTCTGACAAAGGCACAGAAACATCTGAGCTTAGTGAAACATCCTGCTGAACCAAAGATAATTTGATCCTTTTCTAGTGAGAAAAACCTTTGCCAGGATAAAAAACACAACAGTAAAAAAAACTGATTGCTTGCTTGTTAGGGAATGATGATTCCTTTATATTTTTATTATATTAACTGGTTCCTCTCCTTACCCTGAACTTACTTATTTCATTTTTCTTACAGCTTGTAATTATACCGTTTGCTAAAGTTATAAATATTCACTAAGTACAATTATCAGTAGTCAGACTACATTTCTCGTTTCACTGAGCTCCTTATTGGGTGACTGCATCCCTCGTTTGTTCCTACAACCAGAGGTCACTGTATTGTGTGTTGGTCATTTTAATCTTCAAAGCAACGAGCTGCGGGTGCTGGTGACGGATAATCTGGCCACTTCTAAACTGGACCAAGGAAAGAGCCAGCCAGACCGCTGCGCAGTGAGTCAGTGAGACCGGCAACACACTGGCTAGACTTCGGTCCGTTCCTGGGTGTACATCTGGAATACCAATAGGCCTTCTTCTCCACTGCCACTTTGTTCCTCAACTATTACACCATCTGTCTGCTCAATCTTCATTGTTGCCTGACCAATTGCTTCCTGTAACTCTCTAATGTAAGCCTTTCATCTCTCTCCTGCAGTAATTGCACACTACAACCAAAACTCAAGATTTGCTCAGTTCATGATTAGCCTTTGTGTTTAGTATATGTCATTTCAATTTGGGTTGCCCTCACTTTTTTTACTATTATTTGCTAAAGGTTTAGTTAAATTGAGTTAATGCTTATCTTGTATGTTCTGTTCAAGGTTCTCAACTTGAATAGGTATTGAGTTAAATGCTTACAAGTACCTGAGTTTTTGCTCACTTTTGTTAATTCTGATCCCATTATTTTTGTCATCAGTATTATTTTTGTCATCAGTACTTATCCGTTTGTCTGCTCTCTCTCCATTTTCTCTCTCCTGATGCTAGTGCTATACTGGCCTTACAGGGACTTTAGGTTACCGAGTGTTTGAGGTAGCAGCACAGCTTGATGCGTTGCTCCTTTAACATGCTTAGTCCATAGGATACACCTCTTGTCATATAGACCAAATTTCTCCAAAATTTGATTGTTTTCTGATTTCTGTGTGATGAAAGTAATATTATGCCTCTGTATTTTTTCCAAAGAGGGTCTTAGGCTCAATTCAGATGGCTATGTGGAGTTGCTAAACACTGAAATTATGTCCTGGATAACAAGGGTTGCCAATGGTAGACCATAAAAATATGGCAGCAGGATTCAGCTCCTTGCCACACCCCAGGAAAATTTTCTATGACTTTGGTTTCTTGACTTCCCAGTTTGAACCTGATGGACCACTATCAATAGTTCTTGGCTGAGAAAAACTCAAATTGCTATGCCAGTACTACAAAAGCCCTGCTGATGAACAGTATTTAAGCAACTTTTAAACCTTTCCTCAACAAGCTTAAAATCATACTCTAGGTTCCTGAGTCATGTTGAGGCTGTGATCAATGCCAACAGTAGTTTGTTCAAGTTAATAAATTTGTTGCTACTATTAAAATACACATTTGTGCCACTGAAATTTCCTTCCAACAGATTCATTTTTGAAGCTGCCTAGCACTATTTCTTTGGACAGAACAAACTGTCATATTTATCATGAATGCCCTGATTATTACATTTTTTATGGTGTTTACTTCTGTTAATTAAAACAGTTTGTGTGTTCACTTGCATGCTATACTATATATTAGTCAAACGTACAAGAATGTACATTAGTTTTTGATTGAACTATATATATGTAAACACAAAAAGCACTTCAATCCACCCACTTTATGAAATTATTTTCCTAAGTTTGGGTGACAAACATGATCGATCGGCTGTTTTGGAGCATACTCGGATATATGTTACTATTTAGTGTTAGCTAAAGTTCTGGCAATACTGCTGGGAAGGTTACAGTGATGAGCTAACAATGTCATGCTTCTGGGTAACAGTCAACATTGCAGTGAATGGGGGTGTCATTTTCTCCAAGTGTAACCATTAATGCCAATGCACAAGCATGTATTGGGGTCTGTACTGACTGCGATAGTCAATATTTCCTCCTTTTGAAGCCTTGAAGTATTTTCTAATGAAAATGGCCCTGAACACATGTGATTTCTTTCAATTTTACAATTTCAAAACTGCACCAATCAAAAATGGAAGCTCCATGCTATGATATGCAAATAAATTTCAAGATAATTGTCACTTATCAGTTGAGCCTTAAAAAATAGACTAGAAACATATTCATACTTGGAAAACCAATATAGATTCTACATAATAAAGAATCAGTATCAGCATCAGCAAAAATTTTGGAATATGCACATCACTGGTTTGAAGGCAACACCTTTCCTACGAAGGGATTTGTAACACAGATAAGTAAAGCAAGAAACATCTGAGTACTTTCCTACCAATAGCTCACGGAATATCTGCAGGATTTGAGGCATTTCTAATGCTAGTTTAAATAATCAAAGAAGCAAAAAACTTTCAAATGTAGCTTGAAGAATACCAACACTATACTAGAGAATTATGCATGTAACTAGTATACATTAGTATCTAGTTTGATATATGTGTAACCAAATAAATTAAATGACTGGAGAATTAATAGAAAAAATGTTATACTGAGTTTATACAAAAAATAAATACTCACCTGGCATGTTATCATGTTCTTTCATGTGCTCATTCAAAAGGTCCACATCCTTATATTCAGCTTCACAAAGGAAGCATACAAATATACTGTCCATATTGTTTATAGTCACTATAGGAGCAAAAAAATATGTTAATAGAATAAGAAATAATTTAAAAATCTTAAAGTTGAACATTTAAATCTAAAGTAAATAAATTGCCAAAAGCCAGGCACATGACATGCCTAACCTTCAATGCAAGTATGTACCTTGTATGAGATATACTAGTGCAGCCCTATCTGTCCATACAATGCCTCACTTTACAATATTTGGCTCTTAGGATTGCCTTACATGTATTGCACTTGTTCAAATTATGATGGGCTACGCTTGCTTACATGATTGTCAGCTTGCCGGAATGCAAAAAAGAGTAAAAGGAATCGCATGCCGAGAGGCATGTGTTTAGATCACACCATCACTATACATGATGACCAGTCACAGAAGTGTGCTCTACCTTTGTTCCCCATGCTTACATTCAAGCCAGTACTTGCATATTTTGTGAGTATTTTTGTAACTTTTTAATTCACTTTGGGCCTTGCTGCCTTCTCATCCCTATCAACCAGGGTTGCCAAGTCAGAAATCATAAGGCCCAACTCAGACTTTAAAGACTTCAAAAATTCCCATTCCAACTCTGACTCCTTACAGTTTACTTGACAATATTTATTTACTCTTTTTTCAATATTAGTCTACAGCTAAAAATATAGATCTAAATACTCCTTCAGCTGAAACATCAATTATATTTTCATACAAGTACTAATAAACATATGAGATACAACAAATTTTAGGAAATCAAATTTTAAGGGTAATAAGAAGTACCAAAGTAATCACAAACATTAATGTCACTAAAAGACAGACATTTCAGGTTTCAAAAAATCCATCTTCAATGTTTGAAAAAAAAAAACAGATATTGAATAAAATTTTGCACAGAAACATAAAATGAGAGTATTCTAAAACCCACACAATAAAAGTATAAATACCAAGATCCCTTTAACTTTCAACACATTAAATGAATTTTTCTACACTGACTAATTTTTAGTGGAGGACCATATTCAATGATATCAGGATGGAATTTGAAAATGTACAAAAGTTCTATAATACTAAGTTCAACTACTGCACCAACAAAATTGAAAATTGTAACATTTGTATTCTGAAATTGGCAGTCTTAGGCTAAACAATGTTCTTGAATATATATATGTGTTGGACAGTTTTGTAATGCTTAGTCCTGTTCTGAAGGAAACTCCCTTATGCAGAGCAAATCATAAAAATAATTGGAGAGCAGTGTTTCCAATATTTGATTGCTCACAGCAATCACACATATTTATGCATGACACATTGTAACCGGGGGGTGGTATTAGCTACTTGTGCAGCATCACCTTCAATGCTCCTCTTTTATCAGTTGTTCATGTTCACCATTTTTATAGCACAAATATATTAATTACACTGGGGAACACTCATTTTGTTGCATTAAGAGA
>VOMN01005918.1:0-15285 GCA_014899125.1 Orchestia grillus | reverse complement strand
GGGGGGGGGGGGGGGGGTCACAGTAGAGCTGAGGCCACGCGCTCGTCAGTCTGCACGTGCCCGCGCAGTCGTCCCTAGTGAAAGCAAATATTTAGCTCAGTATTTTCGCAGTTTTTTGTGCTGCGTTTCATTTTGAGCTCGTAACTTTACGCGTTTGTTCGCGCGGTGTTTAACGGCCGTCGGTGGAGCTGGTGCCCTGTGTTTCAAAGACTTTAAAGTCTCCTCTCTCGTTTGAAATGGACGACATTGCTCAACCGCATGCAGTTCTCTAGCTGCAAGGTCTTGAAAATCTCACCGAACTTTTGAGTGATGCTCTCAAACGCAGCGAAGAATTAACGTGACGAAAAAATGATGTCGAAAAGACGCAGGATTATCCCAGCAACGAAAACAAGGAGATTTTCAAATTAAGTTGAACATTTTAATTTAATTCGCTGATGACTTACATTTCTGCTGTCCCGTATTTTTGATAATGATGGTGCTATAAAACTTGATCATCATATAATATTTTTAGAAGCTTTCACACAACGAAAACATATAGTCATATTATTATTTATTCGCTTGTCTTTTAACCGTCCGTGTTTAAATGTGTCAAGCTTTAAAAAATTTGATGAGAAGAAATTTCCTGCATAAAATAAATAACTAAATTTGAATCTACATCTGTAACCAGGGTTCTGTTGTGCACTAAATCACCGGCAATCTTTCATGGAATTACATTACCACCAGCCTCGCTACTCCCAGTCAAAGCAAGGATGCTCACAGGGAAGAATAACAATGGGATTATGCGAAAATATTCTTACCATTTAAGCGCGGCTGAGAGGATGTTGCGAGGCTTTAGATTCGTAGTCGCTTTAATAATTCTGCCACATCGTAAGTCGAGGGAGTTTTTCGCGGGATTAAAATTACTCAGAATTAGATACGGCAATAATACACGTGAAAGAAATTTCGATAGGTCGATAAAGATGGCGCTTTACGTACCTTGCAGGCAGAGCACAAAGAGAAAATACACTGTGTTGTTAACACAGTGTATTGTTTGGGATGTGTGTCGCGTGTTCATCCCAAAACCGACTCACAAATGTGAAGTGTCAATATGCTTAAGTCCCGCGGCTTTTAAAAAACGATTGACTCGCTATATTTATTCTTAAACGAATGGTATTTTTCCGGTGAAGTATGTTCTGGGTCACAAATGTTCCTCATCGTTTCCTATGAAGTCAATCATTCACAACCAACTATGTTATCTAAAATGTGGACGTCTATCGTACTTTACGAAATAAACTCTTAATTTCCCTTAGATTACGTTCACTTACGACACGATATTCAGTATCCTGTTTACGACACTACCGCACATCAGCGCGGCTTACACTGAAATTCTCCATTGACAAGGATACAGCGAGACCAGCAAGCAGCCGACCAACTGTGTGTTTTTTATTTTATAATTTTAGAATTACCACGCGCTTTTAGGAGATATGTGGTGGAGAGTACCTGTATGATTCTTATACAAGTTACGCACCTAACAAAAGTCTACGACATTTCACATGAAAATTTAATTGAACGTGAATAATTCTGCAGATAGACGAGAATACTTTTATGCTAAAACTATTCTTATTAAAATATTATTCAAAAGTTATGACTATTTTTTCATGCTTTTTTACTTATTGAACTAATTGTACCACAAGCACTCACTCCGTCTAAGAACTCTTATGAACAGCCATGCACACCCTCAAACGGTGCCATCAGCTGCAACACTGAACTGATGAGCGAATAGTGATCCGCCCAGACGTGTCAAGATTTGAGAGAACACATGTTGGAAGTGAGGATACTTTTTTGAACATCAATGGACCACTCAAATGAATTTTGTAAGCTAAACTTTTGACTTCGTTCAGAAATTAAAAAAAATGAACCAATGAACACCACTCGTCCACAAAATATTCCGACTAATGTACAATGATTGTGATAAATCTTGAATCATTCTCTGGAAAAGTTCCGAATGATTCCTCAACCCAGGACCTCACAGCCAAGTTTTCTTGAGAACGTATCTGGAAATTGTGTAAAAGTTGTAATAAATAAGACGATCTCAAAGCCATTTTTCATTGTAAGTTACGCTCAAACCTTCGCGTCATTTGAGTATTTTCATTAACCCTGCAAACGCAAAGAAGACGACGTCCCCAACGTTCTCTGGTGGGGACTCGCTTATCGTTTTTTTCCATCAGTGTTGAGTGGAATATCCCGGGTTCGATCCCTGGATATTCTGCTGACATCATTTCCGTTGACTTTTTCACAGGTGTTCCTCGTCAGCAGCAGACGGACATTATGAAAGACACATGTTCTTCTCCTGCCCCACATATCTCTAATTGTTCACGACATCTGATCCACGCGCGCACATATGTGCTGTGTAGAATATGCATTTGTATATTTATATATATGCATATACATAGTCTGAGTGAGGCACCTTCAGAGCACTTTGGAGTCTCAATGTCAGTTGCAATTACTTCACAATTGCGCAAGTGTGTACAAGGTTTCGTTTTTAGGGGGGAGGGGGGATTAGGGGTATGTTTGAGGTAAGAGGGGGGCCTAGGGGGACACAAAGGGGGGACACATGGAGGACACAAGGGGCAAGAAGAGGGGCTTGAAGAGGTACGAGATGCGTGTACTGGTTGTGGAGGATTATTGTGAGAGGTTAAAGGGTTAAGTGAAAGGGGTTAAGAAATATTTAGAGGAGTAAGAGGTGATTGAAACGGAGTCAGTGTGGGAGTTTAGGGGGTGATCGAAAGGGGGTGAGTGAAAAGGAGGTACATAAATGTGATTGAAAGGGGGTTAGTGTGGGAATATAGGAGGTGATCGAAAGAGGGTCAGTGAAAGGAAGGCAAAGGGGATTGAGAGGGGTTCAGTGAAAGGGGGTAAGAGAAGATAAACTGAAGGGGCTATGGTGACAACGGCGTGGTAACACAACTTCCCTCCAATTAACATTCTTTTTCCACTCGATTGTTGCTAGTATGGTGATGGTGCTCTGCAGATCCGTTAGTTATTCACAAGCGCTTCGCTAGGGCCTCAGTGTACAGCAGATCTCTAAGTCGTTCACCATGTTGATTTTCCCCGGACTGAGTTTGGGTACCCTTTTCTTTAGTCTATTCGTGTTAGCTACTCAATAAGAAAAAAAACATCTGCACACCTACATTGTGTCAAAACCATCCAAATTCAACCAATTTTAGTTCAATCGATGTAGGCCAGGTATGAACATGAACATTTTCTTCTGACGTACGACAGAATTATAACGAAATTTTCATTTCAGGAATTCGTCCCAGACGCTGTGCGTCTTTACCGTTATGTTCTTTTAAGTATTGCGAATATTGCTCATCTTTCATTCTATCTTGCTGTTTGTGCTTCCATAATTCATACCCACATATTCACGTGTGAATGTATGTATGTATGTGTGTAAGCGGCGGCACCCCAGTGTGGCCCGGGCGTGAAGGCCCAAACATCTTCAAAGTATCCAACGTCTTGCATACCCCGAGTGATGACTTTAACAGTACGCACTAACTCGTTGCAGCACAAACGATGGCTAAAAGAATAAGACGAGATGGAAATACGATGGTACAAAGTACGATGCCTTAAAAAAGATAAAATATCATGTCAAACATTATCGGGAAAACGTGATATGACGTTTCACTCTTGCGGAAACATACGCCAAAATAAAGTCTGGGGAAAATAAGACTACTGCAGAAGAAAATAATAAAATGAGACGACGCCCGGCATGATCAAAACGGAGAAAAAAGGACGATACATAAAAAACGAGACACAATGAAACGAAAATACGATGATGGCAAATACGATATCATATAATAAAAAAGACAAAAACAGGACAGACAAAGAATAAGACAAAGAAAGTACGAGACAGAATGAGCCGAGAACATGGCAAAATAAAGACGAGAAAAATTAGGACGAGATAACACAAAACGAAAAGATGTTTAAGTAGGACAAAAATAAGTTCCTAACCTCTGAAGCCCGACCAGACCACGCCTCCTAGCGCGGCGGCCTCGCGTCCAAAAGAATATGGAAGAGCTTACGTTGTGTAAGAGTTCGAATTCCCCACACAGCTACCGAACAGCGATGATGACCTGCGTCTGTCGTAATTTCTATAATTTCCTCATCTGGACGAGGAAATAATGCAGCGAAAGTCCAAAAGAAGTAACCGTTCGGACGGCTGACCACAGCCAATTATTGCTTCGCAAGAAATGGAACGTCGCCTGAAAGTGAAACTTGTCGTTTGTCAGGAGCACGAGTGTGTTTGTCAGGAGTAGAAACGTGTCTGTCGGGAGCATGAGCGTGTTTGTCAGGAGCACGAGCGTGTTTGTCAGGAGCAGAAGCGTGTTTGTCAGGAGCACAAGCGTGTTTGTCAGGAGCAGAAACGTGTTTGTCAGGAGCACGAGCGTGTTTGTCAGGAGCAGAAACGTGTTTGTCAGGATCACGAGCGTGTTTTTCAGGAACATGAGCGTGTTTGTCAGGAGCATGAGCGTGTTTGTCAGGAGCAGAAACGTGTTTGTCAGGACTACGAGCGTGTTTGTCAGGAGCACAAGTAAACTTTTGCTTTAGACAAATTTTGAACTTTTGCTTTAGACTAATTTTGAATACGCGATTTTATCTCAAAAATTTTTTACATTCGATATCAGTCTTCGGTTTCACGGGTTGTGACGGGATAGACGAAGATATTTGAACGTCGGTGTATAGGAATTAGTCCTGCAGTTACGGACCCTTTTTATAAGGATACGTTATTTTAATAGGATACATTTTAATAAATAACCTATTTGCTCATCAACGCAAGGGTAAGTTACTTCTGGGCCACCCTGTAAATGTATATACGTATAGAGGGTGGCCCAGAAGTAACTGACCCTTGCGTTGATGAGTAAATTGGATACCAAATTGTAAGGTGTCCTATTAAAAGCGGTATCCATATTAAAAGAGTCAGTTACTTGTGGGACACCCTGTATACATATATATATACTGTATATACACTAACGTCGCCAAGCCGTCAAAAATGACGGTAAATCTCACGTGAAGTGATGTCATTTTCCGTATCACGGATACGGACTGCCTTCTCTGACACAGTCTCGCTGTTTAGGAATGCGGACCCGGGAATCTGGACCCGGGAATTTTCTCATATCTAATCGAAACGTTATCACACACACACACACACACACAATATATATATATATATATATATATATATAGAGAGAGAGAGAGAGAGAGACTCAGCGTATCTTTACAGAATTTATGATACATACATATCAGGCGGTAAATATGATCGAAATTTTCCAAATGTGACTAAGGTACTTTTTGATAGTTGAAAATTAAACATCTTATGGTTAATTAAGATCAGTTGTTAATAAATATCATCCATAATGTCCAGCAGCCCAATCAAAAATTGACATAAGTTGATGAGGGGATACTGCGCTTCATTGCAGGAAATAAGAGGGAGTGAGCCATTTATAAATTTTGCCAGAATCTCTGCTTTTTTTAATTCATTTTAATTTTGGTAGAAGCTCAGCTTTTTTTCATTAATTGTGATTTTGCCATAAGCTCTGTAATTTTTAATTCATTTTAATTTTGTACTAAGCTCTATTTTTTTTAATTAATTGGAATTTTCCCATGACTTCTGCTTTTTTAAATTCATTTTAATTTTGCCATAAGCTCTGCATTTTTTAATTAATTGTGATTTTGCCATAAGCTCTGCTATTTTTATTTAATTTCAATTTGACTTAACTTCTGTTTTTTTTTTAATTGTTTCGAGATATGACGTACTAAGAAGACACATCAAATTGGGTTTTTGATTCTAATTTTAATTTCACTTCTATTTTTAACTTAAATTCTAATATTATTTTTGGTACAATTTTAATTTTTGACTGCAGCCTTTTAATTTCGGAGTGTGGGGTCCTTAATTGCCACATCCAATTTTAATTTTGACAATAGTTTCAACTTCTTTTTTAGTTTTAAGTTTAATTTTAAATTTAATTATGGTGCAATATTAATTCTGACTCTAGCTTTCGTATTTCGAAGCGTGATATCATGAGAATGCATATTTAATTCTAAATATTACAAAAGTGCGTGACGTACAGAGATCGATGTACGGATTATTTTAGATCGTTACACACTAGCCCTATTGCATTCATGCAACCCAAAAGAAAGCACTCCTTTTGTACATTGAAATTGTTATCATATAACCAGCATTCAACAAATCTGTAAGATCGTGGTGAGTAATTTTTGTTTGCGGCAATTAAATGTTATTTCCTAACTCCCATTTTTGCAACATAATATGATAGCAAAGGTAATATGCACACGTTTTCGAAATGGTGTTTTCGTTTGTATTTCACATATATTATATTTATTAATCACTAAAATTTTATATATTACATAAATTTATTTATTAATTTATGGGGGAGGCACATCACCAAATTCATGGAGTCCGCCACACAGGTTAAATCCCTGTATAAAATTTTCATTTCTTATTTTGCGTGTTTTTTTTTGTTTTATGGTTACAACGACATGGAAATTGCCGTGGCAGTGCAGGAGCGATACAGAAATTAAAAAAAGGGTTGCACGGTGTGTTCAACGCACAGATTTTGCTTGAACGCTATTCACACGCTAGAAATGGTAATAAATACGAAATGTAAATATAGTACTCCGTATTATATAAAGCCACAAATTACATCGAATTTATATGTAAGTGTATATTTTCTTCTACACATTGTTAACTAAAGACCGAAGACATTTTCTGTTGACAAATTTTCTATCAGTTTTTCCAAATTTCCTTGCAAGAATTTTTAAAATGGGCCGTAGTTGATAAAGAATACTTCAAAAGGGCATTTTGAATTTTCATATGTCGACGTTCCGAATGTTCGTACGTTCATTTTCAAGAACATATTTGCTTTAAATTTAATAATAATTTTGATATTGAAGGACTATTCATCCGTATTGAAAATATTAAAATTTGAAAAAACTCATCGGAAAATTGTCAACAAAAAAGTCCTTGGTCTATAATAAATAATGTATAAAAGAAAATCTCTTTCCGACCTACACGAATATATATATACATATATGTATATGCATAATTAAAGATTCAACCATAGTTCTCCTTATAAGCTCTCCGAACATAAAATGACTCCCCTATTGCTTTTTATGAATACATTTAATGAATACATGAATCACTTCAACCTGAACGTCGGAAGATTCATCACAAAATATCGTTCGTTTTTTAATACAAATTTAAGACAAGTTCTTACTCAAGCTGGTGCACTAGATCAGGCACTCCAGCACTTGCAACTAGGGTCGCAATAAATGTATACCACGTACATGGGTGTACACACGAATGTGTGTGCGTGAGTGTGCGCCTATACAGCACGACTGCACACATAGCAACACTGCAGCCGACACAATCGCACAAATGACGGTTGCACTAAAGTGTCACGCTTTTAAATCGTTCGTGAATTTATTTCCGAACTCATCAATTTTCAAACAATACCAAGGTATTTATTTGTTACTTTGTATTTAGTTCACCTGATCACGTGATGTTGTATTGTACCACACATAACTTCATGTTATGCTCCATGCATGGTTATAACGAACAACATTAACGTGCTGATTCACTGCCTTGTTTTTATCACACTATAATTACCAGCAATCGTCCGATATGTGTGTATTGAATAACGTACGAGTTTATTTAGTTCTCAAGTTTATCACGAATGAAATGAGCGCATTTACGTTTTTGCGGGTTAGTTCTATGACTCTGCCTTGCGTCGCATTGTATTTCTTTACTATGTTTAGTTTCTCAATATACTGCACGTACAATTTCTACGTACAGGGTTATTAAAAAAATAGGGGACCAGTATTATGGATACGCTTGCAAAGCTGGTGTTTTATATCAAAGGCATTAATTCATGAGTTGAATTTAGGTTTTCTTTTTTTTTTAACCTTTTAGTGTAGGTATCTACGTAAACAGCTCGGCACCAGTCGACGAGTGGTGGCACATTTGTGTGTCGTTTTACACACGTACCGCGTTGATGCACGTGTATTAGCGTGCCCACGTACAGTACGTACGTGAGCGCGTACGAATGATGTAGAAAGAAGCAGGTTAATTCATACACGCACACGCACACACGCACACGTATGTGGTGTACAGTACGTACATATCGACGCAAGCCCTCGCAGTGCGCTGCACAAAATGGTGGCCGGCGTGGCGGGTCTCTCTCTCCCTCTCTCCTTCTCTCTCTCTTACGTGATCTTGCAGGCGATGTTACGGGCAGATGCAAAGTATTGTGTAATGCTGGGGCCGGAAATTCTCTTCAACAACTTATCCTAATGCATCGAACGGACTTTTAGAGCCTAAGCGTCTGTGAAATTCTGAGGCAAACTAGTTTTATTTGACACTTACGGACGTGTCCCGCCGAAAATGGCGGGACAAGTGATGTTAATCTCTTACGATGCCGTCTTATTTACGGTAACTCTGGCATGAAATATTGCTTTTTTCAGTATCACTGATACGGACTGCCTAAACTAATGCGGACTCTGGCAGTCTCGCTAAGTATATTAGTTTAGGAATACGGACTCGGGAATTTTCTCCCATCTATATCTTTAAGAGCGTGGCAGAGAGACGGACGGACGGATGGACAGAAGGGCCAATCAACCAACCAACCAAGCAACACTGTGCTATTTTTCATTTTTTTAAATATAACTAAGTGCATGAAATGCTCCACAAATGCAATGTGTTCGATGAGATTCCCACTGTAATAACATAGGAGAAATTAACCACAAAAAATATAGAAATTTCTTTATTTACGGAGACACGTGGCGTTTCATAATATAGTGTTCATTATTGTATCTTTCGGGGATACCTAAAAGAAAGGGTTTGCCTGAGTGCATGGAATGGACGGTATCATGGATACCAAAGTCCATTTCCTAGAACCTGATATTCATGTATGTTTTATTCGTGATTGCTCATTAGAGACAATGATGAAATGATACGCCAGACACCAAAAGAAACTATACTTCATTATTTCTGTAAATTATTAGTAAACATCAAAGAGAAGGATTAGATGCATTGAACAGGAAATGAATTATTTTCTCTTATCTAATTACTAAAAATGTCGGACGGATGGCATTTCTCTTATTATAGTGTAGATTATGTAATTGTAGAAATTCCGACGGAGTAATTAGTCTGGCCAGTTAAATATACCCAGTGTTCAGAATTGAGCACATGGCACAGAGAAGGGTTTGAAAAACTGAAAAGAAGTTACGACTTGAATCGTATATAAGTTACACTATTTATTTAGTACACAATTATCGCACTATCATTCAGTAAACAATTATTAAATTATCATTTGACACATAAACAACACAGAACGTCTGATAAGTTCCCCTACAGTTAAGAAATTATTCTAAGCTCTAAGTCCCAGTCTAAATTGTTTATCTCCCAATCAATAAATTTATAAAGTAACTTATAAAATACTTCGGATCTACTGGTAAATTTAGACCCGGGTGACTTCAAGCTACTTTTTCTAAAATGTAGACAGTTAACCAAGGAAGCCATTTTCGATCTTTTTTTCTCTACCTAAAACTAAACGCGTAACAACACTGTCCCGCAGACCTCGTGATGCTTGCAAGAAACTATTGCTTCACTCCAGATGTTGAAGATGTGCGTAGAATTACTCGAAATCTTCATAATTTCGATTCGCTTCTATTCTTAGAAAGACGTTTTTACCCAAGCTGATTTTGCTAGTGTTACGTCACTGAGGACCTCCACGTGTTACGTCACTAAGGACCTCCACGTAACACGTCACTAAGGACCTCCACGTATCACGTCACTAAGGACCTCCACGTAACACGTCACTAAGGACCTCCACACAGATGCTAAGGACCTCTTCGTCCACCGATGGAGTCAAAATTGCATAACTGCCCACGGCGAGAAAAGCAGGCGTATGGCATGACAAAAAAAAAGAAAATAGGATGAAAATAATGCTTGAAGAAGCCCCCAGGTTTTTGTTTGTGATGCTTTGCCTATTTTCAATTACTGCAAGATCTCCCGGGAGGCCGTACACCAGCTACGCGATACAGGGTGCGACTACTAAACCAATGTACAAAAGAGTGCCAAATAATGTACTCACTACTTGTGGTTCAATAATTTTCAAACCAAAAGATTTACATACAATAGTTTCATGCTGAAGTGTTACATACGTAGGTATTAAATCAGCTGAGGGAGGTAGAGCACTCGCTGGGGTAGGCCTCTTGGTTTGAAAATATTGATTTCTAAACACTGAATACATTTTATTTTGGGCCCCTCTGTAGGTAATTCCAACTTAATTTCAGGTTAGGAGAAGTACGTCAATTTCTTGCTAAAAATGTGTTTTAATTAACTGTCTGTAACGTGCAGTGATCACTGACGTTCTTTTTCCGTTAACATGTGGTAATGTTCTCTTTGTTCAAGGTGAACATGTCTTTGTTGGACCACTATACCTCACTGTTATGTTGTATCACTGTGTTTCCTCACTGTGTTGAGTCACTATGTTGCACCACTATGTTGTACCACTATGTTTTGTAAATATGTTGTGCCATTATGTGTTGCACTTCTCTCATGCACCGCTATACTGCACTACTATGTGCACCGCTATATTGCACCAGTGTTGCACTTCTCTCATGCACCGCTATACTGCACCGCTGTATTGCGCCGCTAAATTGCACCGCTATATTCACCGCCATTCAGTACGGCACGTATATCAGAGCTATAAATAGTCCAGTATAGCGTATAATTCCAAAGTCTCAGCAAAAACTCCGGATTTTTGCTTTACCATCGTAAGTTCCGGAGCCCAAAACTCTAAAAATTCGGTCGCTGAATAAAAATATTCTTCTGGAAATTCAACGAGAGCTTCGATAACATTTAAGGCCGACAGTACTTCACGGGCAAAATAAAGGAAAGCGTTGCAAGTTAGCGATCTTTTGCTTCGTTTTGCGGCTGGCTACGACTTAAGAACAGTGTATACATGATGTATTTTGTTGTTCCACTGATCAATTACTTAAAAAGATTTTAAACATTATTATAAGATTGAATTCACTTCGTTGAAACCAATTTTTACCTTGAAATGCGCCTTAAAATGTGGGCTCCATGGAGCAGTGGTTAGCGTGATGGCCTCCCAGCCGAAAGGACCAGGGTTCGAGCCTCGGCTCAGGTGGGGCTTTTCACGTGACTGCGGAGTACTTCCCTTGGAAAAGGAAGTTTAAACCACACATTCCTCACATCCTCCACCACGCCAGTAGTTGTAAGACATTAAAAACCCAACGGTAAAACGTGTTGGAATTAATAAAGGCTCTTAGCTCGGCTGTGCGAGCTGCCCGTCCTGCCATATATGGATGCTGAGCGTGCCGTAATTTGTGTGTTGTTAGAGGTCATTTCTTCGGTTTGTCTGTGTGTGTGTGTGTCTCATTTGTGTGTGGGGAGTTAATCACACATAGGGCAGCAAGAAACTGTTAACACAGTTTAAACGTTAAGTAACGCTTTTATTAAGTCTCGTGAAATTACTTTTTTAAAAGTAAAATAAATATTTTTCAATACAACTGTTTTTGTAAACCAGTATTTTCGCAGACTTCTATTTTTACAGACTACTGTATTTGCAAACTACTATATTTGGGAACTACAGTTATTTTTGCAAATTACTATTTTTGCAAACTGCTATTTTTGGGACCTACTTTTTTTGGGAACGACTATTTTGAGAACTACTATTTTTGGGAAATATTCTTTTTGGGAACTATTCTTTTTGGGAACTACTCTTTTTGGGAACTACTACTTTTGGGAACTACTACTTTTAAGAACTACTCTTTTTGGGAATTACTAGTTTTGGGAACTACTTTCTTTGGGAACTCCTATTTTTGGGAACTACTCGTCTTGGGAACTACTACTTTTAGGAACTACTCTTTTTGGGAACTACTACTTTTGGGAATTACTCTTTTTGGGAACGACTTTTTTTGGGAACTACTATTTTTGGGAACTACTAGTTTTGGGAACTCCTATTTTTGGGAACTACTCGTTTTGGGAACTACTACTTTTAGGAACTACTATTTTTGGGAACTACTACTTTTGGGAACTACTCTTTTTGGGAACGATTATTTTTGAGAACTACTATTTTCGAAAAGTGTTATTTTTAAAAAAATTGTACTCATTGTACGACCAACACACGACCAGTAAATCCATGCAATTCCCAGTAGCTCATCTCCGAATCCTGCGATTGTGTAGACGAAGGTTAAAATTGAGTTTTTCTGTTTTCTTTTTCTTAAATAAGGTGCGTCATTCATGCTATTAGATCCAGCATTTACAAAGTTCAATCCCTTGATGACTAGCAAAGTGAAACTAGAGAAAAGCTTGGGAAGGATAAACAAGGTGTTAGGGAGAAAAAGGAGCATAATTCAAAACCTTCCAAAACTTCTCAAAATCACGCAAAATTTTGCAAATTCCCACAAAATTTCACAAAACACGCAAAACTTTACAGAATCTTGCAAATTTTCGCCAAATCGCCCAAAATTGAGCAAAATCACGTAAAACTTCACAATTCCACACCTATCAAACTGTGCGTTCGAAACATTTTACCTCCAAGAAACCTTGGGAAAAAATCTTGGTTTCTAAGATATTCACTGTTTAATGCTTGGGAGGACAAAATTGGACAATAAAATTACCCACAAGTAATTTATTTATACATTTATTTACATAAATTGCTTCAAGTGAACACCGCCCACATTAATGCACTTGTGATACCTTCGACTTCAAGGCTGCCGGATATTGTGGAAAACTCGATCTATTTTTTTGGGGGGGAAGGGGGGGGACACATGGTAAGCCTTGTTTGTTCAACACCTGTGGAATGAGAGGGAGATCTCGTGGCAAGAATTGCAGTGGCTTCTGGCGATATTTCTGAATCACCAGGCCCTTCCCACAACATCCGACAGTGTATGTTGAAAATGATAAATGTTTGGATCTGGTAGTCCTGTCGAAGACAATGAATATTCGGACTTTTAGTTGTTCGCGAGGAAATCTTTCTTGTGGGTTTTTGTATGTAGTTTGTAGTATACGCTTTCGAATATTCTGTATATAATATGACAAGTTGATATACCTTCAGGATAAAATACGCACGTATTATGAAAAAGAAATGAATGTTCCTCCGTGAGAAATGTGTATATGCAACGAAAAAACATTAATGTCCACCAACAAAAAATATGAACAAATAATGTAAAAAAATTAATGTGCCTTCAAGAAATGTATGTATATAAATATGAAAAAGATTAATTCGGGAGACTATATAAGATTTGAAAACAAAATTTTCATCAAGAAAATAATCTTGCCATTAAAGGATTATGGGTCACCAGTGTGACCGTTAATTGCCAATGAATGATTGGTTTTTAAATGGATAGCTACAATACTTAATGTGTTTTGACTCGTAAAGTAACTTCCTGAAACTCAAGTCTGAGGTAACATAGAAGGCATGTCTGAGAAACCGTGGTCATGTTAGTTATGACCGACGCTTATGTTTAATGCCACATTACCTAGCCTTGTGTCTAATGTTACATTAACTAACCTTGAGTCTAATGTTACAATACCTAGACTTGTGTCTAATGTCACATTACAAAGCTTAAGTCTAACGTCACATTACCAAGCCACAAGTTTAATGCCACATTACCAAGCCTCAAGTCTAATTTTGCATTAAAAAGTTATTGTGTTATGTTTATTCATTGAACAATACTTCGTTCATCACACTTCGTGTAAGTATGAGTTTAAGGGAAAAATTGAATGCGGCTCAAATTGCCCAACGCCGCTTTCACTAACGCCAGCAACGGACAAATTCAGACACGCCCGGCAAGTCTCAAAACGTTCGACGGAAGCACAAAATTAACCAAAGATCGATAACAGCACCACCACAATTGGGTGCATTTGTCGTTGTCGCCAAAGTGCCGCGTTGAGGGTAGAATTAAGGCACAGATTACACACATTTGGGGCCTAAAGCAGCCCAAGAGAATGATTTAGAGAGCGTGTTGGCCTCCGTCCTCCTGTTAGTTGTGGTCCCCGTGCTCGCTGATGTGTGCTCTGTGTACTGGGAGGTTAACGGGTGTTGTGCTGTGTGTACTGGGAGGTTAACGGGTGCTGTGCTGTGTGTGCTGGGAGGTTACCGGGTGTTGTGCTGTGTCTACTGGGGGGTTAACGAGTATTGTGCTGTGTGTACTGGGAGGTTAACGGGTGATGTGCTGAGTGTACTGGGAGGTTAACGGATGTTGTGCTGTGTGTACTGGGAGGTTAACGGGCATTGTGCTCTGTGTACTGGAAGGTTAACGGGTGTTGTGCTGTGTGCACTGGGAGGTTAACGGGTATTGTACTGTGTGTACTGGCCAGTTAAAGTAGAAGTATTATTGTTGACGTCATCAATGAAGGTGTAAGGGCAATTGACCATCCTGTTGACGAGATCTGGCTGCCCCTGGTAGTGGACGCGCCCCGCCAAAAACGGCGGGACAAACGATATTAAATTCTTTAGATGCTCTCTTATTTACGGTAACCCTGACTTCAAATAATGTTATTTGCAGTATCACGGATACGGGCTGCCTTCTCTGACTGTCTCGCTGATTAGTTTAGAAATACGGACCCGGGAATTTTCTCGCACCTAAACATTTAAGTACGTGACAAAACGATGGACGGAGGGAAGGACCAAACAAGCAACCGTGCAAGCAACACGGGGCTACCATTATAAAGTGGGATACCTGCGCTCGTCGGCTTACGTGTTCGCTCGTACACGGTGGACCGATCGCTGCGTGAACGATAACAACTCCAGCTGCCTTTGATCGTGTTCTACAAGTGCTGCTAGTGCTGCTAGTGCTGCTAGTCCTGCTAGGGATGTTAGTACTGTTTGTGATGTTAGTGCTGCTAGTGCTGCTTGTGATGTTAGTGCTGCTATTGCTTGTGATGTTAGTGCTGCTGGTGTTGCTAGTGCTGCTAGTGTGGAAATAAGCGCTACCAGAACATGATTGATCAGGATGTATTCATGAGACATCGTGCAAGGGAATATCGTACATGTTAGTAGCATATAATTGAATGGCGTATACGTACATATTGTGCACGTAAATAACGAACAAAATATCACTAAGGTAAGTCACCGCGGTGACACTGAGGGAACACTGAGGAACACTGCGGTGACACTGAAGGACACTGAGGGACACTGAGGGCACACTGAAGAACACTGAGGGGACATTGAAGGGACACTGAGGGGACACTGAGGA
>VOMN01005912.1:0-12634 GCA_014899125.1 Orchestia grillus | reverse complement strand
GCAGCTGACGCAGTGCTATGTGTTGATCCTCTGCCGAGCAGCTGACGCAATGCTATGTGTTGATCCTCTACCGAGGAGCAGCTGACGCAATGCTATGTGTTGATCCTCTGCCGAGCAGCTGACGCAATGCTATGAGTTGATCTGGTGGTGGAGTGGAGGCACGTTATGAGGCGGTGTTGTGGCCTGTGTTGTCACAAGAGATGCTTTCCGCTTTCTAAAAGAATATGCTATGAATGTGTGCCTCCAAGCGAGTCACTTCATAGTTAAATGTTGACATTTTTACGATGCTAGTTAGTGTATTAGAGTCGAAGCAGGTGGGAGTGTCGTCTTTCTAGGTAACTTCACCATAAACGGATACCTTTTGCTTCGTAAGAGATGTACCTAGAATGAGTCACAGTTCAGCTCATTGGACTGAAAATATTTTCTTTTATAAACAACGTTTGCTCGGGGATGTGACAAAATAATGTTTTCAAGGTCTTTGAGCCATGTCATGAGACTATCATTGGTTGTAAGACCTATATATGACTTTTATGCATATAATCTTGGAGTTATGCCGCTCTCGTTGGGAATGCAAGCCTGAGTAGAGGGCCCTTCACACAATCAGACTGTGTCGGGAGACAGTGTCATCAGACGCCCAAATATGGGCATAGAAGGCTATCTTTGTTCTCTATTCTGAAGTCATGTCAAAAATCAAGTGTAGGATAGCATGATCACGAACTTCAGACAGACACAGTCAGTCTGACGTCACGTGTCGTAGTGCATATACGTTCGCGAGCGATGCTCCTGTACAAAGTACTAAATAATGTCTTTGAGATCTGACGATCTTCGGCCACCGAATGTCACATGGTCACGGCTTTCTATGGACGCTACAGAATTTTTCCAACTGCATGTTTATTTAGAAATATGCCTCAAATTTGACAAATGAATTGTTATTCACTTTTATTAACATTCAGTTATTAATATAAAAAAGTATTAATGTTCATTAATAACGAATATTAATATTTATAGATAAAATTTAAAAAAATATTCAATGATAGGAAAGGTTTTAACAGTACATATATTATTATTTTCAACGCAACTTGACTCAACTTTTCAACTCAACTACAGCCTGATTGATTGATGTGTATGTGAATGATGTGAGGCAAATGAATGTGAGAACGCTGGCTGGGCTTTGCACTGGATAGTGTGTAGAAAAGGAAAGAAGAACTTTCGAGCTCTTGTGGACACTACTTTGTAGATTCAGAGCAATAATGATTAATAATGATTCAGAGCCTTGTAATAAAGTTTACTAATTTGTGTGACAGCAGCAAAGTGATGAGGTGTACAAGAAGTGAAAAGCTAGGAAGATAGTAGCTTTAAATGGTGAGGTGCTTCAGAAAGCGAAAAAATTCAAATACCTGCGGTGAGAGAGGAAATAGTGAGTGTATTTTATATTTCGCTTGTATACTCGAACATGGTCATCATTGTTTCTTCAATACATTGCTTCATAATTTTTCTTATTCCTGCTCTATCACAGTACTTTGAGTTCATGAAGTTACAATTCTGTAGAAAAAGTTTTTCCATTTTATGTGCGCCAGAGCGATCAAGAAGTACGCTTTGGTAACGGCGGACCTCACCCCACAACGCATGGTTACACACTGACCACAGCCTGGCGTGAACCATTACACACTGACCACAGCCTGGCGTGAACCATTACACACTGACCACAGTCTGGCGTGAACCATTACCCACTGACCACAGTCTGGCGTGAACCATTACACACTGACCACAGTCTGGCTTGAACTAATCCGTTAAAATTTTCGCCCTTGTGAAACTAATGCTCTGACTTCAGACACTGTTTTCAGGCACAGTCTCTACCGTGTGAAGAGCCCATAATATCTGACGTTTTTAGTGAATCAGTGGCGACTGTTCTCCAGTTTCCTTAGTGCATCTCTTCTCACTTGCTAGGTATGATCGAGGTAGGAATTGAGCATCTACAGAGTTAAGTATTCGTGTGGCAAATTAGCAACTGTAGCTGGTGTAGTTACTGAATGGACAGCACCAGCAGTAGTGTCAGGATGGAGTGTAGCTTAACTGTTCTCCAGATGGTGACGGCAAACTGATCGAAGTAGAAGGGCGTGAGACTGGCAACGTCTCCAATCTGGTCTACAAGCACTATATCAAGGTGAGGACCTGCCCAATAGTCCCCTGTAGTCACTCCTGCCTGTATCCGCAGGAGTGACACGTGGGAAGGTTTCGTATAATTTGGTATCGGCGAATTTGCTGAACTTAACCGTACGCGAGACCTGTACTGAGCTCATCTTACAGTGACAGTGAGCTTGGATGAGTTGAAGTAAGGGAAGCTAGTTGAAGTAATGGAAGCTAGTTGAAGTAAGGGAAGCTAGTTGAAGTAATGGAAGCTAGTTGAAGTAATGGAAGCTAGTTGAAGTAATGGAAGCTAGTTGAAGTAATGGAAGCTAGTTGAAGTAATGGAAGCTAGTTGAAGTAATGGAAGCTAGTTGAAGTAATGGAAGCTAGTTGAAGTAATGAAAGCTAGTTGAAGTAATGAAAGCTAGTTGAAGTAATGAAAGCTAGTTGAAGTAATGGAAGCTAGTTGAAGTAATGGAAGCTAGTTGAAGGAAGGGAAGGTAGTTGTAGTAAGAAAGCCTAATTGTCAGGAGTACACGGGCTAACTGGAAGGAGCAACGGGGGCTAGCTGTAAGGAGCAACAGGGGCTAGCTGTAAGGAGCAACAGGGGCTAGCTGTAAGGAAAAAACAGGGGCTAGCTGTTAGGAGCAACAGGAGCTAGCCGTAAGGAGTAAGCGAGACCAGTTGCTGCAGCAAAAGCCATGCCGAGCAATAGAGTTCGGAATACCTATGCGGTTTAGCAGTAAGCAGCGACGCTCATAGCAGGCCCTATCATTCCAAATGTAGTTACTTTCATTTCCGATTCACCACCGACATAGATGCCTCTTCTTCTAATTTCAAAATCTCAACTTGAGAAACACTGCGTATTGTAGGGTAGAAAGTCTTGGGCTGAAACTGTGTTTTTCAGTACTACCTATGTGTACAGACTCCAAAATGTTGATTCCTAGTGGCACTCTTGAAGAATTGCCTCAACAAAACACCTCGACGAGGAGACAACAATGACCATGTTTGGGTGACGTGTTGCAGGCGAGCGGCGGGGCACTGGCGGGGGTGGCGGTGTCGGTCGGCATTGTGGTCTTCATCGCCGTGCGGCTGGCTGCTGTGCTGTGGCAGCAGTGGTGGCTCGATGCCGTACGTCTCATCTCATTGCTATTTGTCTCCTTTGGATTAGTGTTAAAGAGTTGCTTTTATTTTTCTGGCGTACGTCTATTTTTCCGTATTTTAGATGCTCATTTATTCGCCATAGATTGTGTTAATGAATTTGCTTTCTTCTTGTGCTGTATGCCTCTATTTTAGGTTATTCCACTTGTTTGTTGGCTTTAAGTTTGTGTTAAGTAATTTTTTGTGTTCCTGTGCTGTGTGTACTTATTGCAATTTATTTGTCTACTGTAGGTTGATGTTAACGAATTGGCTTTGTTCGTGTGCTATTTAGGTTTTTCTATTTATTTATTAGTTATGGGTTGATATTGCAGAATCGGTTTCCATTCTACTGCTGTACGTCTCTTTGTAAGCATGTTAGCGCTCCCACTTTGTGAAGGTTTTCCTTTATTTTCAGATATTTTTTTTGGTCTTTATACATTATTTGATTCTTCATTGACTTAAGTTGTTATTCATTTACTCAATTTAACATTTCATACGTGAGAACTATAAATCTAAAAAATGTAATCTCATCGTACTTGTTGATTAGAAAACCGCATGGCTTCATTCTGAGTTTGTCGGTGCTTGAAACCTATTCCTTTGTGATTTCGATTCTAGCCTAAGCTATTGTTTTTGATCGATCACGATCTCCTAAAACTTCTTGGTTTTGTTTGGGAGGTATTAATTTTTGTAGATTAAGTCAAAAGTTATTCACCTTTACGTCCCAAGATAAATTTTTAAAGGTACGTGACCGCCTTGGCTAAATAGCGACAAGATATCAACAAGTCACCAACATGATGTTATTGAATAAATTTTCCCAATACAGGTAAATGTCGTATTTTGCAACTGTATTTCGTGTTGTACTCCAACCTGTGATCCATGAAACGTGCCCCAAATTTCCACGAGCGCACTGGGACGCTCTGTTGTCCCTGCCCTTCGCGGCCCCCACGCCGTCCAGGTCTCTCGCCTGTGGTGTACGGGACGCAGGCCAGCTTTGGGATACGGGACGTGCTGCTGGGAAATGTTGTCTCTTACCCCGTGATAGACGATATTTCTTTTTGAATTCCATTCGTCATCACAGAATAGTTGCATAGAATTACACTCATTAGCGTAATAGTTTGTACAGAAAACTACTCAAAAGTTCGACAGGACTATGCGTTTGGGTCGTAAATGAAAATAAGAAGCTGTCATTTTAAGGATATGAATATAATCTGTTATTTCAACTTATCGACCATGAGCTGCACTCTCATAATTTTATACGTTATTTTATCCGATATGTATTGTGTATCATTCGAATCTTATTTTATCCAAGCTGTGGAATGAAAAAAATGACGACTTTATTTGGAGGTATGAAATTGTCAAAGCATTTTGACAAATACATCGAATTTTAGTTTGAAAGGAAAACGGAAATTCGAATACTCCTCACTACTAGTCAATAGTAGGAAAAACGTCGCTGCGAGTATCGTGGATACGCACGAAGAAATTTACATCCGTTTGTGCCACCAAAGCGAATTTCATTGTGAAAACGCAATAAACATTTTTACGACGTCAAGATTATGAAAGTTGAAGTTTTATCGCTGTTCTAAGGAGTTCTTGACGAGAGTGGAAGCAGGTCTCCATTCGTACCAGATCTGCTCCAGCTAAAACTAGAAGCATCGCAACAATAGTTGCAACGGCACTTGAATGCACTGGAGACGAATGCTACAAGCTCGAGTCTCTCTCTCTCTGTGCTTAAATGAGGGAGCCTCCGTTCGCTAAATCCTCAAATTAAGATGAAGTCGTTTCTTCTTGACTCAATTGATGACTGTTATTACAAGTTTCCTGCGACGATGCCAATTTTTTTATAGAATTAAAATGGCCCACCGGTAGTTCACATTTCACGGACCCCGTTGAAAAATGTTAACAATTGTGTATTGATGGCTTGAAACCTGTACATGGCGACACAGGGCGACGGCTTGATGCCAGAGCGACTCGCTAACCTGACCCTGTCTAACGCGACCTCGGCTGGCCTGAGCGATGCAGATTTGCGGGGCAACATCAGCAACCACCCACAGCTCTACATGTATCAGGGTGTGCACTTCGCCCTCTTCGTCGGTGTCATCATTACCGGGCTCTTCAAGGGCACCATCAATATCTATTCGTGAGTGGCTGTGGCACCATCAATATCTATTCGTGAGTGGCTGTGGCACCACCTGCATCTATTCGTGAGTGGCTGTGGCACCACCTGTATCTATTCGTGAGTGGCTACTTGTGGCACCATTAAAACATTAACATATGTAAGAAATATTTTTTATGTGTCAGCTCGAACTTATGCGAGTCAAAGTACATTATTTTTCATTGGAGGCATTTCGAACTAGACAATGATGGGAAATCCTTCTCAAAAATATTTGAAAATTTACATCTATTTGTCAACAGTTATTCAATAATTTATTGCTATTTGGTGTTAGTGTGTTTAATCTATTTGATTTAAAAATTTCGATGATTTAACTTTACTTTTTTATTCAATTTGAAGACTTGTCTTCGTAGAACTCGTTACTTTTTTCAAGATGTAGACATTTTATTTTGTGTAAACAAAAACATATTATCTCTTTCCAAGTTAGATGCAATTTTTATTGCAGGAACTTCCTTATTAAGCGTGAAAAAAATCAATTTTTATTCGATTTAATGATAGATTCAAGAAGTGTATTGCCTTTGGTTTAGTGATGAATCACCATGTATCAGATCAGAGAACCATTAATCGTTGGATTGTAGCATAGGCCAACCCTTTAATACAGATCTTCCTTCACTTGTGATGAAATTTTTTTTTAGGTTTACCTTCGTGCAAAATTAAAAAAAAATTGCATTCAAACTTGGAATTAACTTGTTTAGAAACAAATGTGAAGATTGGTTAGAAATTTGTGCGTGTATACAGGCTGACAGAAGGCAGTCGACGTCTACACAACGCCATGTTCAGCAGCATACTTCGAGCTCCCACCTCCTTCTTCGACGTCACCCCCACCAGCCGCATCATCACGCGCTTCAGCAAGGACATCGACGAGAGTCAGTCCCCACAGCTTCTGTTTTGTGTCCTCATTCGTCTCGGTTTTGTTTTCATTTCTGCTAACGTTTGTTCTGGTTTACATTTTTGTCCTCATTCTTGTGTTTTTTCTCGTTCTTATCCTCTTTTATTTATTATTTTTATTATTATTATTTTTTCCCCCTTTTTTTCTTTTTCTCTCTTCCTATTTTTAATATTCTTATTTTGTTTTCGTTTTTATTCTTTTTTTTATTTATTCATGTCCTCATTCTTGTGTTTCTTTTCGTTTTCATCCTCTTCTATTTTTATTATTCTTATTTTCCCCTTTTTTCTTTTTTGCTTTTTCTTTTTCGTTTTTCTTTTTCTTTTTTATTCTTCCTATTTTTAATGTTTTTATTTTTGTTTTCGTTTTTATTCTTATTTTTGTACCCATGCTTACAAAAATGCATCGTCGAAACGGAGAAATAAAATTACGATGTACCTGCCATACATCTACATGAACCAGACTAAACTTCTCTTCTGTGGGACCCATTTCTGGGAAATTGCATGCAATACTGCACATGATCACAATCTTATCGGTCTTTGAAGACATTCATTAAACATGTCTTTCATAAACTCGGTAAAAAATTTTGACGATTATTCTTTTGATTTGCAGTGGACTATAGAATGCCGATGTTCTTCGACCTGCTGCTGCAGTCGGTGTTCTTCATGGTGGCGAGCTCCCTGCTGGTGTGTTTCTTCTTCCCCTACTTCACCATCGTGCTCGCCATCGTCGGGGGTGAGGCGTCTCGACGTGGCCCTCCACTTACTGTTGTATGTGTGTGTGGGGGGAGGGGTATTTTCCTTAATTGGTGATAATGGAGATATTTTCCTTCATTGTTGTGTGTGTGGGAGACAGTACCCTTCAGTGTTGCAGCCGGGACGTTCAGGGTTCGATCCCGGCTCAGGCAAGGTATTTCACGTAACCAGGGAGTATTTTTTTTAGAAAGGAAGCTTGAACCACACATTCCTAACATTCCTCACCATACCAGTAATTGTGAGGCATTGAAAACCCAACGGTAAAACGTGTTGGAATTAATAAAGGTTGTGTGTGTGGGAGACATTACCCTTCACTGTTTTATGTGTGTGGAGACTGTTGTGTGTCTGGGAGACATTCCATTTTATTATTGTGTGTGGAACATTCCCCTTTATATTGTGGGTGTGGGGCAGATATTCCCCTTCATATTGTGGGTGTGGGGAGACATTCCTCTTCACTATTGTGTGTGTGGGGGAGACATTCCCGTTTACTGTTTTGTATTCTCATTTTTACAATAGAGATTGCTGTATTCATGCCTTCCAAAACTCTATAGGAATGGTTTCCTTCTCGGGCCTGAGCTGAAACTCAATTGAGACCATCATGTTTTTGTGCAGCGATGTTCTTCGGTTTGGGCAGGATGCTGGACCGCGGAGTGAAGGAGTTCAAGAGGCTGGAGAGCACGCAGAAAAGCCCTGTGGTGCAGGTGCGGGCTCACGTGTTCACTATTTATCGTTCAGTATTGATCACTGCTGGTCATTCAAATAAAAGACAGCAATGGATTGTTCTCTCCGAACTAGGGACCTTCGTGGTCTGGTTGCTGAAAAACATATGTATATTGTAAAGGAGAGAATTGGAAGTCGATATGTGCGTTTCACGACGAATGTTAAAATGTGTGGTATTTCATTTTATGTTGAACAAAAAATTTGATGTACAGGGGGTTTACAGTTTGATCATCGATTCTGGTAGCAATGATGTGCTTTGGTCATGGTGTTGGTGTGCCAATTCATTTTTTTAAATTCTAGTGATACATATAAGAACTTTTTTTCAAATTTTGAATTAGTCATTCAGTTGGGTCATGCGAGCGGTATGACTATACGTCCGTACCACAGCACGACCATACGTACGTACCACAGCACGTCCAACCATACGTACTCACCAAAGCACGACCAACCATTAGGTTTGTTTGTCTTAGGCTATGTGGAGTGGTGTCGCGAGGGGGACACTGATAGGTTACCTCAGCTTTAGGCGATACAGGTTTAGGCAAAAGATTTTCAGGCGACAGGTTACCTTTGATTTTTAAGCGACAAGAATGATTCTAATCCCTTTGGGACATGTGTCTTTCTTGTCCACTTTGCTTCTTTTCACTTGCATGCCTTTTCTGTAATTCATTCTTTTCTTTTCTTTCTTTTTTAACTTGCTGTTGTGCTCAGAGAAATCTTGTGTGGGAACACACCTGCGCATATATTTCGCGTTTTCTAAAGTCTTTACTAAATGATCCTTTCTTTTGGCTCTCTTTGGCTCATATTTCATGAGGGTAGATAGCTTTAAACTAACTGATAATCTAACCTAATTCAAATCAAAACTTTAAAGAAACCTGTTTTAAAAATCTGAAAATTAAATTACGCGTAAAAACAACTGTAAACTTCCCCTGCTCCAGATGTTCTACTTTATACTGCCTTTTTTTGATGATTTCTTGTGCAAGCTCCAATTTACTCCTCCACTCGCAAGGTGCATGTATGCCGTGCTGATGTTGCTTTGATGTTGACTCCTTGTGCACTGTTGTGCAGAGCGCCTCGTCCTGCATCTCTGGACTGCAGGTCATCCGGGCCTACGGACAGGAGGAGATGTTCTCCAAGCAGTGAGTCCTCCGAGGGGCTGTGTGGCCATGACAACCATGGAGCCTTGCGTGGACTATGGATAGTGCTGCCATGACAACCATGGAGCCTTGCATGGATTATGGACAGTGCTGCCATGACAAACATGGAGCCTTGCATGGATTATGGATAGTGCTGCCATGACAAACATGGAGCCTTGCATGGATTCACTGTCACATTTGTGAAGTTTGATGCCGGCATCCGCCAATTGAAGTATTATTTTCATACAGGAAAATCCTGTGCCACCGTCGCTATTTTGCTAATTTGATCAATTTCGCAAATTATTTCTTACTTTGAATTAATCCATTCTAATGGACTTACTTGTAACTGTTGACTCCTTTTTTCAAATTCAATTGTAGCCTGATTAACTCTTAGCTTATACCAATTTAGTACTATGTAATTTGTGTTCTTTATGGGAGGAAATTTATCTTCAACTTAATCCATAGGATTTTAATTTGGGCGAAAATTGGGTAGGAAAGAAAGTAACGACGTATTTGCAAACATATTTTTTATCTCAAATAATGTCAATATTTTAAATCATGGTAATAATTTCCCTCATTTTCAATGACTTCTTTCCAACTTCCCACTAGTTTCTAGATGCCTACTTAAAAAACGAATCCAAATTTTGATTAAAAAACAAATCGAGATCATTTTTCAGTTGCTCATTTTCATTAAGCGAAGTTTGATTTCGTTCAAGCCATTATCTTTTAGTATGGGTAGAAAGAACTCATTTTTCGTCTACGGGGACAATTGTGTCCAATAAAGGGTCTTGATGGTTCCCTGGGGATGTGCGGGCAGTCAATCTTTGGTTTCGTTGAGCATCGTTCTAATCAGGGGAAACCCATCGTCCAAATTTTGAAATCTTCCCCAGTTCATGTAGGCATGAAATTATGGGGGTGTGAGGTGCATTGAAAGTTGATGTTCTTACTGAATTGTTGAGCTAATTCTCTGTTGGTGTATTTTGGGTTGACAATGTATTGGATGCTCCTTATTAATATCTATTTCTCGAGAGTTAAGCCAATCAAATTTGTCTAATCTTACTAATTCTTATTTATGAATGAGCGATTGCGACGTCAAGACACCAATCTAATATTGCTAATTCTTATTTCTGAATGAGTGATAGTGACGTCAGGACACCAATTTAAGTAGTGGTAACAAAATGAGAAGCTCTTATGAGGTTACAAATTCATCGAATTAAAAACATTACTTTCTTTCCACTGTTATTTGTTCCAATTTTATTCAAGTTAATATCAGAGTATTTTGTATGTAAGTTATCCTATAGATAATCTTATTCTTCACTATATGTAAGCCAAATGATTACGTAGGGCTTTTACCCATGTTAATATTTACTACTTCAATATTTGAATGAAAATTTTGATATTGAATGAAAATCTATCGGTGAGAAGTTTTCATTCGCAGCCTGAGGACTTTGGCGCCCTTGTGGACGGTTGAGCCCCTCACTGCACAATGCCTCGTCCCTGATCCAGCTTCTCAGACTAACTCTTTCGTCGGAGCGTCTATGTTTATCTATTGTACTGGCCCCTGTATTTTCATCAATTGTTGTATCAATTTACAATGGGGACGGGATAAAGTTACACTGGGCTACTGAATAGCTGATGGCCTACTTTGATGATACCAGAGTATTTTTGTTTGGCAGTTTACGTTGCGCAATGAAGGAGTGATGCATCAGTTATATTAGGTGCAGATGTGGTGGGGGGACGTGCCTGTTTCTTGCCAGCGTCCTCCAGTTGTAGTGCTGGAGCGGAGCGAGTTAAGGTTGTAACTTACGTACTGTGTACTCGCTTTTGAATAGTTGAAATGAACGAAAAATTCTGTTGAGTGAGAGTGGAATTCAGTGAAGAGAAGCAATTTTTCTTGTCGGATACTCTAATTTTAGTATTGTAATAAATGAATTTCTACTCAACATATTTAAAATATCACTTTTCACACAAGAGTTGGGCCCATTGTAATAGTACAGCTAGTGCAACTAAGATTTCTGGTGAAAGTTTGTGTATTTTGTCATGTGCAAGCAATCTTAAATTGAAAATAAAATTTGCGTCAGTATTTACTGCGGTACAAAAGCATTTCACATCATTCAGTGAATCGAACTAAATGAATAATGTTTTAAATATATTTTACCGTTGGAGCTCTAATTATAAAATTCAATTTTCTACAACGTTGCCAAATATACAATAATGTATGTGCTAGCTGTTTCGTAATCATCGGCTTGTACTTGCTTCGACTCAGTCGTCAATGTAAGAGATATTTCTTTTAAAAACATTATTACTTTGTACGTTCTACCATCTCTGCCTTACACTACTTATGTATATTCATATTAGCCATTTCTCATTATTTTTCTGGAACGGACTTCTTTTAATTTTCATGAGGAATACTCGTCGACAGTTTCTACAAGGTGGTTGACGAGCATACGGTGGTGATGCTTGTGTTCCGGTTGTCGAACCGGTGGTTCACCTTCAGGATGGACGTGCTGGCCACCATCATCATCAGTGCCATCACGGCGCTGTGCGTGTTCTCCAAGGGCGCCTTCTCCACCGCTGTAGCGGGTCTCGCTCTCACCAGCGTGAATGGGGTCTGTACCGTCATTACAATTGTGTTTCTCAACGGAGCTTGTTTTTTTATACATTTTGAGCTATTGACATCACGTTGCCTTATTATCGGTAGTGTCTTTCGATTTGTGATGCTGAGTGTCGTGATATTCTCACCTCACTAGAGAAGAAAACGATGTCTCTCACTTGCTTTCTCTCAAGATGCAGGGCCGATATATGTGTTTTTTCCCAGTGTGAGACGGAGACTCGGACGATTTGTAGGATATGTTAACTCCGCTTGGGGTGTATGAGGGAAGTGCGTGTTCTAGTCTGCAAATCTTTAGGACTGGGTGGCGTTCTCTACAGGCTGTCCTAGTAGTTTGCATTGGAACCTTCGCCGCTTGTTGCAAGAACTTGGGTAGGGCTAATTAAGTGGTTAGGCATTATTTCTGCTCCCATCTGTTCCTTGTTACGTTGTTACCTTTTTAGCAGAGTGGGAGTAGAACATTCTGCAGGCAAGTCTTTGTTTTTGTTTATTTTTCAATGGACGCGGTAGTCCCTCTGTGAAGCTAACATTGTTTTTTTCGGAGCAGTAGCTCCCATACCAAACGAGGTACTGATAGCGGGGTTCGAGTCGTTTCTGATTTTCACTTTAGACTGTCGTTTCAGTTGAAAGAGAATGGAGATAAACTGTATCATTATAGCACACGTTATTGAATGAGATGATTTCGAGATATTGTTATTGCTTTGTTTTTTGAAAGTTACGGTCATTTTAAACGTGAATATTTTTCAGTTTTAATGTTATTGAATTATTATAAAATCGTTCCAATCAGAAAATAAATTATTGCTTTCACGGTATACCAAGCAGAAAATTAGCAATATTTCTCAGAGGTAATCCAGCATGCAACGCCGAACATAAATTTGAGAGCAGTGAAAATGTGCTACCATTGCTGGTGACGCGAGCGTCCGCCTGTGCCCTCAGATGTGCCAGTTCCTGCCCTTCATCATGCGCATCAAGTCCGAGTTCGAGTCGCGCATGACTTCCGTCGAGCGCGTCGTCGAGTACGCTTATGTGAGACGCTGCTGCGTGTTGGTGGGGGCGTGTGTGTGTACTCGCGTGTGTGTAGGTGGGGGCGTG
>VOMN01005909.1:0-44204 GCA_014899125.1 Orchestia grillus | reverse complement strand
TAGAGGCGGCCTAATTTGAAAGCGGCCTAATTTGGAGGCGGCCAAATTTAGAGGCGGCCTAATTTGGAGGCGGCCTAAATTGGAGGCGGCCTAATTTGAAAGCGGCCTAATTTAGAGGCGGCCTAATTTGGTACTACGCCAAATTATTCAGAGGCGGTCTAACTACAAAATATTTGGAGGCGGGCTAAATACTCGGATTCAGAGGTCAGAAGTCCCAGAGCTCGAGTGCTGCATGTGATCGGAGGCGGGACGTGTTAGGGAGACCTCTCATTGGAACATTTTGTTACGACAAACTGTTTGAAAAAAGAGAAAAGTCTGATACGAAGAAGCCATAACGAGGGAGGCTGGGCGATGCATTTTTTTTGTTAATGCTGGTTATAGAAATGAACTCATCCCACATTTTCTATCTTTGCCTAAGCTGATGCATAAATGTCAAAAAAGATGGAACGTTCACCTTGAAAATTCTATAATAACGTTAGAACTCTAATTACACGACCATCTCCTGATGTTCGAAGAGGAATGGGCAAATGCTTAGTCGTCAAATTCTTTTTTCAAGTGAAAGTCGCTAAGTTAGAAAGTTTAATTCATCGGCTCCCAATTACAGAACTTCTCGAGCAAAACCGGCGAGATACGCGGATTGCAGCCGAATGTGAGGCGGAGGCTGCGGCCGAATGTGAGGCGGAGGTTACGGCCGAATGTGAGGCGGAGGCTGCGGCCGAATGTGAGGCGGATGTTGCGGCCGAATGTGAGGCGGAGGCTGCGACCGAATGTGAGGCAGAGGCAGGCTGGGCAGCATACGTCTCGCATGAAAGCAGTTCGTATCACATCTACACGGCTTCCTCATTTCAGAGGCCCGCGAGAATTCTGGTCATCCTAAGAGTTTTCTACATTGATGTTATACGATGAAACTAATATAAAGATACAACATTTAAAGCGTTTAGCTTTAAATTGATTAAGTTTTTTGCATAATTTGCAGTTGTTTTCCTCATTGTATTCTGCATAGTTTGTTAAAAACACGATGCAGTCAGACAGCAAAAAATATTTATTAATTTGTGATTCACGGATTAGAATAAATTTTCATTTATCGTATAATTTTTGGCTTCGTCTCAATAACATGTGAAGCGGAAGTGCAGGAGGTGTACATTGTTTCAGGTTGAGATTGAATATTTCCATATACAAGCTGCGAGGGCCATTTGAGGACATGTCGTTTTCATTTCATTACATACCTGAATCATTTGTTACTGTGTTTTTTATTTCAGATGGCCTATTTTCATTTAGATGCTAATCTGAAAAATAAAAACAAATGCAGTCATAGTTCTGAATATTGAACTATGATGATTTTTAGTCGTTGTGAATAATGAATATCATGTCATGTCACCATGCACTCTTCCACAGGGTCATTGAGGTAACGCTGATGGATACATTGATGTTCTATAAACGGTTGCTAAGCCCTGGGTCTATCAGTATGCAATGGGAGGCCATACGTCTTTCAGCAAGACTCAATACGGCCTCACCTATCCATCGTAACCCAAGATTGGTAATCAGATAATTTTTTGTGATCATGTGACTCCCAATTTATGGGCCCCGAGCTCTCCAGATTGAAACCCTGTGGAGTATTACGTGTGCAGCGCTGTTGGAAAGGAGACTAATTTATATTCTTACAGCAACTTGCTTCACCGCAGGCAGCCATTGTCCACGTGGTGTCCAAAAGGAATGTGGACGACTTTATTTCCGCTTGTGAACGGTTTCGAGCCCGCATAAAATTAGTCAGTGAAGCCAAAGGTGGCTTCATTGACTGATTTGACAAAAACTATCTTCAAGGAAATTTATACAAATTGATTCAAATATACATATATTTTGCTAAAATATCATTGTTTATTTACAATAACAAAATATCATCAAATAGCCTCGCCCCCTGAATTATAGTAGATGTTTAGAATTCAAAAGTTTGTCTCGTTAGTTGAGTTAAAAGTTAAAATTTGAATTCATTTCTTCTCTGCATCAACCAAGGTTGAAGTTTTTTCATCATGGGCTCTTTCCTTTTTTCAATGAGCACTTCGCATGAAAGGAGGTGTTGCTTCAATGAAATATATTTCCTTAATTTTAATACATAGAGGAGAGTTTGGTGCGTCAGGACGGCCAAAAACTGGCAACGCAGCCGGCAGATCCCCCCCAGCATGCGCGCTCTGCCTGGAACCAGAGAAGGGCTTGCGTGCGCTGGTGTTGCTTTAAGTGCGGTAAACATTACGATGAACAATTTTACCGAGAATGAAGTAATAATCTTACAACCAATTTAAATTAATGTCATTCAAAGTCCTCTCTTTGGCTGCCGATGCACATTTCCCAACGTAAACACAATAACTGGAAGCATTTCTGGTTCACAATTACAACTCATCAAATTTTTCACGAAAGATCTTTACATTTTCACGAACAATTAATGAATATTACATGACGACTAAGGGTAATAAAGTTCGTTTCGTGACAGGCTACGAATAGTAGCTCATCACTCTGTAAATGTCCCCAGCAGGTTACCGTTAGTAACTCGTCAGTCTGCAAATACCCTTAAAGTGTGATTCTCTCGCGAAACTCGTAACTTGGGAAATAAGTACATATTTTTTTGCATTGTATTGTTGCTATTGAAAATCGAATTGAGTCTTTGAAACATTCCATCAATGGCTGTACATCAATTTAGAATTCATCTGGATTTATTCTGAAAGAAGTTGTACGATCTATTTTCAATAACACGTGAAAAATGTTACGTTTTTTATTTTTTGCGCTGACAGAATTGTTGTAAAGGCGAAATTTGTTGGTACCATAATTTACCCAAAAAATATTTGAAATTTTCCAAAGCATTCGTGATAAAACAAATCTAGTATATTTTAATTCAAATACTTTGCTTCCATTAGAGTCTCTCAGGAGGTGGAAACTGAAATTACACCTTTTGACTGATATATATATTGCAATTCCCTGACTTTAATGTAGTACTGTTACTTTCATGCACAGCCCTTTCGGAATTCTGAATCTTTGAATAAACATGAGAGTTAAAACTTCGATGAAATCACTTACTTCACAGGACACAAATTGTTAATACATATTATGCGATTTGCTACAGTTGCATATATTCATGAGATAGGACCGCCATAGTTTGCAACTGTGTTTGTGTACTGCCTGAAACACATTTTATAGTAGTATTTTTGAATATAATTTTTCAATAGAACCACACCCTTCGGGTTCAACGACAGCGTGAAAAGACGAAAGCGGTCTGATGTCAAAGCCTCCTATCCAATCATACGTCGTGGATGTGCTTGAGGTATCAATGTGACTCACACGTCTGCAATGGAGGCCGCGGCGAACTACAAAACCTTAGAACTAAAGAAAGATTGAAGATGTGGGCGTTCTGGGAGGCCAGTCAGGCATGGGTCCCAATTGACACTGAAACAAAGTTTGGCACTGATAAGAAGCCCTGGAAGCTCACTGGAAGAACTCAACTTTTGTTACGAGTCTTGGATTTGAAGAAGATGGAAGCTCTACTTTGAATTCAAGAGGCAGTTCCTGAAAATCATGGAGTCAAAGTCCACTTCAGCGATTTGGGTTCTTCGTCGAAAAGATTCTCGAGAAATGTAGGTAGAGAAGAGGAGACAAGTTTACGCTTGTTTTTTCTTTTGAGCAGTTTGGTGGGCAGGTCGAGATATTTACGAGCTCTTTGAAGTAAAATTTTCAAGGGTTCAGGATTATTGGTGTACACAAATCAGGAGAATTAGCTTCTGAACTCCGCTGCCGGTCACATCCAGGACTTGGGGATTCCCAAAAGCTAAGTGAATGCCGGTCGTGGCTGGTCGATGGAGGGGAGAGGAGGTGGCCCTGTTACGTTACTGTCAGCGTTTGTTCTTTCCCCCGGCTGCTCTGGTTCTTTTTCCTATGATTTATTTTCATTCAAGCATCTCCTTTTTCTCTTTGAAAGGATTGATTATTTTAGTTTTAGTTCATAGATGTGCGTGAACTTTCCTTATAATATTCCTACATTAGCTCTTGTAATATATAATTAACATTCATATTTCTTCAACAATATACTAGGTGCTGAATAAGTAACTTCTTTCGAACTCAGTTTCAATTATTTCTGGATGTTCATTATTTTTTTGGCACCTATTTCGCGTACTTTGTTAGAATTTGCTTTTGTTTGTAATTTTATTCTTTGTTTAATAAATTATTATTACATTTTTCATGATGCCAATTATATTAGAAACAAGGTTTAGAAAGAAATAAGACGAGAGTCTTGATTAAACAAATACTTTCAAAGTAACCCGAATTTGGGCTAGGAGAAATTTTATGAGATTCAACGGGACTGGATAAGCCCAAACCAGACGAGCTAATTTTATTTCAAACTGTTATTACCTCACAGATGTTCCCTTAGTTCACTCCAGGAAATTCAAGAGGACCTCAAAGCAGCCTTTCAGTGAGTTGGCGCAGATCTGCTCCACTATCGCGGCGGAGCGCTCTTACCTCTTAGATAAGAAGTCCCGGGTTCGATCCCAGGCGGCGTGCTTCCCCTAGTAGAAGAAGATTAAACCTGACGTTCTTTAGAGGCGGCAGGCCTAAGTGTCCAAATTTTTCAAGAGGGTTCAAAAAATTTGAGGCATGACCGAGACTTGTATATCGAACATGTTCCAGAAATCGTTCAATACGAGTATATTGAAGATCTTAATCGTAGAGCGCCGTCAAGTTTAAAGTTCTTTAAACTTCGGTTTTATTAATGTGAATATGTTTGACATCCTACAAGAATTTAATTAATTAAATCAATCGTAACTGGCGCGTACTGAGCTCGGGCGGCTGGAAACGGGCAACTCGGATGTTATGTGGTTTTGTGTCGCGATTCATTTGCTAGTATTATAACTTATTTTGAAATCCATTTACACTAAAAAGTCTACCTATATTGGTTATCCTTTGTCTTAATTTGTCTGTATTCGCATGCACTGAATAACGCTCCATTTGGGAAGAATTAAAAAGTGTAATCAATGCATTTCAGATGTTGGTGAACAGACCAAGTCCGCATTCCCACTGCACAAAATCTGTACGCAGGCTTCTGAGTCAGGCAACCTTCTTCCTGATGACAGCGTGACGAAACATCGTCATCAGTGAAGATTGAAGAATAATTCCTGCGTTAGCGAAAAGTATATTCTACCTTTAGATCGATATCAGTGCAAGAACCGGAAATAATTTTTGAAATTAGTTATGTTAATTTATTTTTGTGTGTACATGCACCAAAGGACGTTTTGATGACCAGAAAATTTACTTCCCTCATCGGCGGAGCGAGGAACTATGTTGTGATGTGAGGGAGTTAGGTGTGGTAGTTCAGGAGTACGCAAGAAAATTACATAGTGAATCAAACGGAAAGTCGCATTTCAGCTAAGTACTCTCGTAGTCAGACTTGCGATCAACATAGTGTGTCGAAAGCAAATATTTGAGAATTTCAGGAGGAAGAAAGTACAAGATAACTCAGGCAAACTATTCTGCAAACGTCTCACCGAAAGGTAGTTTTAAAGGCGCATGCGAATTTCAAAACAGGGTTATCTTCAGACACGGTCTTAATTGGAGAAAGAACCTCGACCCACGCCGCAAATGATTCAAGCCGCATGATGCCTACCTGGTAGCAAAAGCTATCAAAATCAAAGGTATTCTCGGAAGATTAGCATGCCTGCGAGAGCGTTTAGCGAGCTGCTGTTTCCGTGTTTGCAGGCTGATTATCAGGGTAGGGTTACTGCACAAACATTGTTACGCTGCCCTCCTTGATCCCAGAGTAAAAAATATTTGAGAACTGCAGCGATTTTTCCGGTGAAATCTGACGCCCCGCCATTACGACGACTGGTCAGTTCCATGATTGATGCCCGTACGTTTGCTATTCGTTAATTAGCGTAAAAAAGACACTTAGAATACGATTTGAAGCAGGGCAGCGTGATAGTCGGTTTTGGAAATCGTGCGGACTACGCATACCTTGATGCAGACAACAATCCTGAGCTGACTACGTACGTCACGAACTGCAGTGCAGACTTCAGTGGAAATCACGTCGCAGAAAATGATGCAGACAAAGGTACAGACAATTAGTTTGACAATGGTGCAGACTACGTTGCAGGCAAAATTGCAGACAATAGTACAGACAGTGGTGCAGACCAACTGCAAACAATAGAGCGATCAATTGTAGACCGCTACAAGCGTCGATTGGCACTTAATTGGCTCCACTTACGTGCATTTCAATGGCGGTTGTCAGGCACAGCTTCCGAATTGAGCAGATTATTTCAGGAGTTCAGTTTTTCATGCATGCACGGCTACGTGTGTCATTCCCTGAAACGCTTACATAGGATTATTGGATATTATTTTCCTTGCTTCCATCCATACCAAAAATAAGCACATTTTACCAGCATATAATAATTCAACGTTGAAACTAATGCTGATTATTCGCTCATTCGTTCAAGAATATAATACGGGGGAAACACTGCCTCACAATGATGAGGGCGATAGTATTACTGTTGCCAATTGACTGTAGCTAAATTGAACAAAACTTTCAATTGACAGGCTTCACGACTTCACTGTGGGACCACGACGCAAGGTTTGCACTGTGTGATACTTGAACCGTTCGAATCTCGATGCAAAAAGTATTAAATTCATGTCCGAACAAGCGTGTCGTAGAACAACGAAAATCACTTTAACTTTCAACAGAACTCTCGCAAACTTTCCTCTGGCGCAGAATCTTTATTTTAAATGTCAGGCAACTATACAAAAATGTCCTTGAGAGGGAAACTTTGAGTAAAACGCAAACTGTTGCTGAAAGCAAACGTATGAACGTTGTTTAGTTTTCCAGTAGAGTCACTGCGCAGTTTATATTGCTGTTTCTAAGAAACTGGCGATATTTTTTACCACCAATCATGCACATTTGGGACTTCATTTGTAAGCGTAAATATTTTACGTTTAAGGTTTTGCCAATCAGTTCAAGTGGAAGGTAAAAATTTGCCCGATAGTTTGTGAACATTCTGTGTTTTTTAAAGAGGAGAGTTCAGTTAAAGTTAGGAGCGCTTTAGCATATTTTCTTTAGTTAAACTCTTATGGCTTTTTCAAATGGGTCCTCGTTTCTTGACGGACGCAGTCGTGAGGGTCACCGCAGGGTCATCGCACCAATTTCAAAAACACGTCAATAATTACATATAAAAATTGTACGCGCTAACGTGAACTATTATCTGCGGCAATTTTGTGTCGCATCTTCAACGAGAGCGTCACTGAAGGATCACGTCGGAAATTTTCAAAGTCACCAGAGTTGTGCCTATTTTCAAGTCAGCTGATGCGAGCCTCATTGTAACTGTTGCCTCATTTCTAAGTATGGTGTTTGAAAAAATTATTCACTTTAGGTGGACCATATTTTCTTGTTGAATTTTCAATCATTTGGAAGAGCAATTTAGATTCCGCTCAAGAACACGTACAATTATGGTAATTTTATTTATATCGTTATTTTCTCAGTTCTTCTGATTCTAAAATGTTTACAATCTGTCTGTTTTTAGATCTGAGATAGGCATTCGACTGTGTTAACTATACTATTCTCTTGGAAGAACTTTACGTTATGGAATTAGAAGCTCCTGTCACGAGCTCTTCAAATCTTGTTTGTCCAATAGTGAACAGTGCGTCACTGTTAATTATTTTAAGTCATCTTGCAAAACAGTCACCAACCTCGGGGGCCAGTTTTAGATCTTGTGTTATTCAACATATTTATTGACGATATTCCAGCTTCCTGTTAAGCAAAATGGAAGCTTTTCACTGACGATGCAGTTTTTTATGTCTCAAAAGACACTTTTGTAGAGGCGTGTACTGCGATAAGTGAGGTCACGGAAGCACTCTCTATATGGCTAAAGAATAACAAGCTTATTGCTCATACAAATAAGACAAAGTTTATGCTCTTCACTCCAAGACCTATTTCCTCTTTAACAAATGTATCTTTTAATGACACTATCCTTGAATGGGCGAAGTATTGTAAATACCTTGGAATGTTACTTGACAATAAACTTTCTTTTGGTGAGCACATAGACCTCGTGTGTGAAGGGCTCAGCGAGGCCTGTGGTGTTATATTCGTTCTGAAGGCCATCCTCCCACTTCAGTCCAGGAGAAAATCTATTTTATTCGCTTGCTTAATCGAAGCTGGCGCTCATCATTTTAATTTGGGATGTTGTGTATAAAAATAAGAAAAGAAATTAAAAGTTATATAAAAAAAATTTACGTTCTATGACAAGAAAAAAAAAATTGATATCGACAATGTTTCGCTCATCAGACAATATCAGTTATTAAAACGTGCGAGAATCCTGAAGTTTGAGGATGTGTCCTAAGTTTAACTAATAAAAATACTGCATAGAGCACTTGATAATGGTAAGCATTTATTCAATGCGACTATTGCTCCTTTAATTCCCACGATTCCTACGAAGCAAGGTTTCCCCGTTTTAAATTTCCCGTCTAGGCAATCGGACATAAGAAACATAGCCCATTCTTTCCATTACCATAGCCCATTACCATGACCCATTACCATCTGAACAATAGGACATAGGAAACATAGCTCATTCTTTCAATGTATGAAATATTTTAATGGTCCTTCAGGATTATTTTTAGAAACATATTCGTCTAAACCTGTGCTAAGAAAATATACTTAGATTCCATTTTCAATCCGTATTAATCTCTCGTACTGGTTATTGATTTTATCATACCGTTTTTGTCCGCAATCAATGCCCAAAAGTTAGGTGTAACCTATAGGCTTCATCGTGGGCAATCCTGACTGTTTATGTTGACTTTGTGGTACTGTAAGCCTGGTGTGTAATGAAGGCTTAAAGGTGTTAACGCCTCACATTTGTTGGCATTTGAAGTTTGTTGGTATTTGGCATTTGTTTATACTTAAAATTGATTGTCATTTGAAAATTGTTACCTGACAGAATATAGTTTAGCAGACTGAGTGTTAACGTTTGTTGACGTTGGACAAACTGTGGTTTGGTGGGCTGATTCTTGAACGATGGAAGGTCGATCGATCACAGTGCGATTAAAAGGGAATTTCACACAGAAAGCTTCGTGTCTCATGTACCCTGGACAAGACCTCACACTGGTGTTCCAAAAGACAACTGATTTCGTTTTTATTTTACATTTTGCGCCCATCAGTGTTCAGGCATCAGCCTTACGACCACCAGCGTTCCGGCATCAGCCTAACGACCACCAGCGTTCCGGCATCAGCCTAATGACCACCAGCGTTCAGGCATCAGCCTAATGACCACAAGTCTTCAGCGAAATGATGATCACCAGCGTTCAAGCATCAGCCTAGTAATGATTATCAGAGTTTATGCATTAGCCTAATAATGATCATCAGCGTTCATGCATCAGCCAAAAAATGACCCCAACGTTTAAGCATCAGGCTAATGACGGCCACTAATGGTCGAGCCCTAGTCCAAATAATTACCGTGCAGCGGCCGAGTGGCTACGCGAGGTACAGCAGATGGTTCCATTTTCCAAGTTGTTTTACGAGGTGGGATCAGGGAGGCGATATCAGGACCTCTCGAGGACGTCTTTTTGTTGGGCACACGGTCTGGCAGAGGAGCTTGGCTGCGCCAATATTTGCAGCGGGTGACAGGTAAATCTTGACCCTGCCAACGAGGATGATAAGACCCTGATTTACGAGAGAATGCTCCACGCCATCTCACCGAGAAAATCTGAGCCCCACACAAACTCGTCGCAAGACTGTTCAATCACGAGCTCTAATTCTAATACGCACGGTAGAGCGCCGTCGTTCAAGAAAGAGCGAATGCTTGTAACGAGTCAATCAGAAATGTGCTGCGATTTTGAAAATTCGTGAATTAGTGATGTAGAGCATAAATTGGTGAATCGGTATACATGGTTTCAAAAACTCGCGTTAATAAAAACTTTACTGGGGAAAGCATGGGTAAATTTCGGCCCTCAGCTGCACCGTAGATGCATTGCCTCAGTTCTAAAGTTATTTCAGGTAACATCCAATACACAGGCTAACTGGCTCCATTTTTACGTGCGCATGTTTCTATTTTCTCCGAAGATTTTTTACCTGCTAAAGCTAACAGAATTGGGTGACAGTTTGTTGAAAGTTACACAAGAAAAGTGAAAGTCCGTGCAGTGAAAGTTACTTGCGTGTCGTGCTCGTGTCGGTCAAAATTTAAATGTGACCTACATAGCGACCATGGATACGTGCAGAGTTTCTTGCTAACGTGCCGGTCGTCCAAAGAATGAGAGAGTCCAAGATACAAGTTTAGTCTGTCAGATTATGCCTATGTAATGTGTACACAATTAAAAATACTCCGAATATTTGTATCAGCTAGCGAAAATGATTTTTTAGTCATCAGAATACAAATCCTGCTTCTGAATAGAACAAATAGTCGCGTACTTTTTGTCATACTATGCTCCGTAATAATACGTGAATTCTTTTTCTGAAAATTGACCGCATGTGATAAAACTACTCGGAAAAGTAACTATTTAAATGTTAACCTACTCTCAATTGTATTAAAGTTATAATAGCTGAAAAAAGTCAGGTGCCACTGGTTTGGAGTTTGTCTGAGAACGGAATGCTTCTTGAATATTTTTGCATGCTTAAATTTAGATCCGAAAAGAGGGGCATTAGAATATGATAAATTTCTCATTATTTCTGATCTACTTTTGAGGACAACTTCCTCGTCTTGACATAACTCGAGTCTGGAGTGATGATAAAAATCTACAGTAGATTAGCCATCAACTACGAAATATCAATCTTATATCCCAGAATCTAGATTTACCACACAACAGCTACTCAAAACAACAATTTAAAATAATGCCGTTGTAATTTATCCCCATACACTATATATTGAACATTTCAATCAGTTGAAAATGATAAATTATACGTGAGCATGCGGCAAGTTCAAATGGGATCCCGAACACCAGGCATATAATGAAGGACATTTGGAGACTTACAAATAATACTGTAATTTCGGGATTACAACGTTCGACAATTTTTCCATCGGGCTATCCTGGGAATCTGATATTGCAATTTCAAGAGGGTCGGATTTCAGACTGAAGATTTCCTCTTTCAAATCTGAGAGAGACTTGAAACTGGATCTTACTGCAAACCATCGCCCGTGAGCTGAGTGTTTACATTTTTGTGGTCTTTCATTGGAATTTCAGGAGTGTTGGCTGAGTGATGTGACCACGGCCGAATTCAACATGTCGGTCTTAACCCAGAAATAAAATTCTACTCTCTGGGTGAAGCAGAGGAATCTCGGCCACGAAGAATTTTATCGTGGTTTGGTCTGAGTCTCACTGAAATTTCAAATAAAAAATATTTCATATACTTAGCGACAATGAGCCCCACAAAAAGGTGCCTGTTGGAGAGCCAAAATTATTTTACGAACTAGAAGGTAGGAAATTATATTGATGCCAATTTGTTAAAAGCACCATAAACTTAAATTCATATCAGTGCGTTAGCCAGGTATTTTATTTAGCTTTATAGATTTCCCTGTATAAATAAGAAATTTTGACGATGGTTGCTGATTGTAACATCAACTAATAACACTGCATTTAAAAATGTCGCGGGAAGATCAACAGATAAAAGAAAATATATTTATTAAAATGCTACAAAATCTCAAGTACGCGAGTGTCATTTCTCGTTAACACCAATCTATGATTTTTGTAATGTCCTATGTAACATCGTCCTTTAGAGGAGAGCAAGATCAATGGAATTAAATTAAATTACGATAGAGTCGAGCAGCACAATAATAAGTGAGCGATCTCAGAGCTCAAAAAAAAATGAAACACTGCAAATTAGCTATCGTGATCGATAGCGTGGCAACTTTTCTGTAGAGCAAAAGCATCATAGAAAACAATTCGATTGAGCTTCGTAAAAATAAAGCAGGCAATTATGACCTTATTTGAAGGCTTAATGAGCAGCTCCTACACACTCTGAGCTGTTTTTCAAACAACGACACTCGTAAGAAGTTTTTCTGAGCTTTTATTTCCACATTAACGGCGATAGATGTTCTAAATTCAAGATCGTGCTTTTTACTTTTTTGCAGTTTACGCTTCTTTGTTTTAACGACATCGATGTGAAACGAGGGCGGTTTCGTGTGAGTGAGCTGGAGACGTATTTGCTGGGGGGCACCTCGGCCTTTGCGGTGGAGGCACGACCTTCTGACGCAATTATCCAGATTTTTGTGGTGAGGATTGAACAACCCCTGCATGTATTCCCTTTATTCTTTTAGTTCTCAGCCAGAAAAGTAATGATTCACTAATTCACCAGAGGCGATAGAACTCGAATGTCATGAAGAGCACGTAAAAAGCGGACGGTCTCAGAACGTGCTCGTTCTTTTGGAAAAATTTGGCCTGGTATCCAAAGATGTTTTCTGAACAAGCGTCGTTTTTTCAATTTGCGTTGAGTTTGTGTTATATATGTTTTATTTAAAGTGCTTACAAAGCTAAAGCATCTTTTTGAATAGCTAACCTGTTCTAAATAGGTGCCATCAAAAACAGCATACAAAATTTATTCCTGTACTTTCTGCTTTTTTTTTAAATGCTGAGACGTTGGTACCGTAAATGCAAATGATGAATAAAATTTTAATTGCTCCCTGTGTTTCTATGTAAATTTGAAGGCCAAGAAGACAGGAAAATGAGTGTTTTCGACAACTGTTTTGAGCCCATTTAGCTACTTATTTAGCTACGAAGGCAAAAAACACAGTAAATCGGTGGGCAATTTTACTGACAAAGACATTGTTTTTTAAGGAAAATATAATATATTAATTACAGTTAGGAATTCCTTCAAAATCTGAAAAAGCACCTTTAATTGTTTAGACACAGTCCTGAATGGCCTGGTCTTAAAACAAGCCGTGCATTCAGCACGTGTTTGCGTGGGTAACCGTACCACTGAAAGTCTACTCGAAATTTGGTGCCCGGAGAACAAAAATTCTATGGCCAAACGAGAAACTTGAGATATGTTTATGGACCATTTTACACAAGGACTTTTGATCTCACTCTCTGCTGCTTTTACATGAGAAAGAACTAAGTCTCGTGTGAGCGCGCATCTAAGTTCAGGTGCTGACGCTTATAGTTGGAACTTCGGGTTTTCTTTGCATTCATTTGGGTAAAGCCATAAGACTATGTGACAAACTTTCCATTATGTCTTGTTCCCTAGCTAAAACTTCAATCTTCCATTCCTTTGTAACTAAATAAAATTAAAAAAATGAACGCTATAACTTTACTTTTATGGACATTTCGAACAGCTTTTGTACAATTCGTTCGATAAAACATCTGTTTCTCTGATATTCGTTTCTCTTGCTTTACTATCAAGACATTTCTCGAAAACATAATTGTTTTTAACTCCAAATCGAGGTAAAATTTTACGAGTAAACTTCAGTGCTTGAAAACTAAGGAGTTTCAATATATTTTGTATTGTGAAAAAGTGTTTATTTGGTGCGTCCTTGCCTACCGTCAGAGTGTATGCTTCTCGTTGTTTTACACTATGCTTGCAGCATAGGAGTAACAGATGTCTGTTGGTGCCCCTGCCCACACCAAAAAGATGTCAAAGCTGGAACCGAGATTCTGTAGCAGTGACGATAGTTTGCACAATCGGGAGGCCCCGAATGTGGTGCGGCGTGTGCCACCACAGCCATTTCCAGCTCAGATGAAGTGCTGGATTTCGCTCAGGGCGTAGTGCTTCATGAGGACAACGTGAGGCTGGAAAGGTCATCGGACAACCCATCTCGTTTGTGATCTTAGCTCACGTGATATTTGTTCGACTGTTCATCCCCAGTATAACTGTTCCTATTTTTTGTACGATGAAAACTGTTTTTTCCATATGATGACGTAAAACATATTGCGGGCATTGTACAAAAATCCAATATTGATGATTGGATTACATCCGTACCTTATGTTTGAAATCAAGAGAAGCAGAATAATAGCTGGACGGACTATAGAACGCACGCTGCCACGAACATGCGTGACCTCCATCGTACACAAGAACCCAGTGTCGGTTACCTATGTGCTCATTACCAGTCGTGTGAAGTTTCTACTTAGATTGTACATAGTGTACTAATTCATAGGCCACTGACCTTACAGGAATACTTAAAAGAGTCGTTTACCAGTTTTAGAATTTCGGTTGCAAGTAATCGTTTGATTAGCTTGAAGAGCCTTGATTTGATCGTAGCCACCACTTCCTGTCATTTTTTGACAAACTTGATTCTGTAGATTTTTATTTTTATCAGATATTTATATTGTTAAACAATCGATATTACTTGTGATACACAACTTACGAACCAAATGAGAATGTTGCATATGGAATTCAGTGGTTTGAATTCCTCAAGAAAATTTAACTTTCATATGGGCTTAAATATCTAAGAATCTAAAGGTCAAATTGCGTCAGTTATGAACGGTTAAAATGTACATACATTTTGCTCTGATCATTCAAGAAAGCAAGAAATTGCACAATGCGCGTCACACATTGATAGTTTTGCCCACAACGGTGCCTGTGAAGTCTGTCACTACATGAGTATGTTTTCTGGTCGGCACACAACATCAGGACTACACTTTGCCCACAACATCAGAACTACACTTTGCCCACAACATCAGGACTACACTTTGCCCACAACATCAGAACTACACTTTGCCACAACATCAGGACTACACTTTGCACACAACATCAGGACTACACTTTGCCCACANTACATCAGGACTACAATACTTACATCAGGACTACAATACTTACATCAGGACTACAATACTTAAGCTCTTGTCGCGACCCATTAACCAGCTTGTCTCTGATCTCTGCTCGGATAATTGAAAACTAAAAGTTTTTCAGGAGGAGAACACAAAAGTTGACGTTCTGTTATTGTGCTGTCGCCGACAGGAAACTTCACAGGAACTTTGTATCGAGTCGTTGTGCTCTACAGCCTAAGAACGGTGATGCCTTCGCTTAGGCGTGCACCTCCGGCTCATGTCAAGGACATTGCGAGGACTGCACGACAATTGAAAGGCAGAAATTCTGAGTTGTTTGCAGAAAATTTTAAGAAATAGTAAAATTTCTCTTCTTTCGGTGCTTCATTTAGCTGAAAAAGTTTTCATTTGAAGCAATTTTGGGTAGTTTTAACATGGAAATAAAATTTGTTTCTTCTCATTGAGATTACGAAAACTCTTGCCTTCAGTCGATGAGTAGACATGAATACCAAACTGCCAGCGAGCGTTATGCTTGTAAAATTCCTGCCCTATACGTAAGCGATTTATACTTCAATTTCGGTTTAAAAAAGTCATACTTCAGGTGAATTTTGAGACCAAAATATTTGAAAAACATGCTGGATATTGTGCACCACTTTCGAGCTTCACGACATGTAACAAAGCTTCATGGGTCTCTCAAGCGCTTATGATAGCTTGCTTAATCAAAGCAGTATATAATTATCAATCGCCGTAAATTCGTTTCAAAAGCCACGATTCTTCAAAGTTTTGGTCGAACCTGCATTTCAACTCGTTTCATTTGCATCTATGTTGCTCTTTGGTTGTCTTCATTCTCTATTACGAAAGTTTTCAATCACTCAACGCAAGTGATAACAGAATTAACTTTGTGGACGCGCCGTTAACGACTTACTGTAATCCTCAACGCCTAACATCGATGCGGTCTAAAGTTCAATTGCGATAACTCTAGTACGAAAGGGGATCTAAAGGTAACCGGAATTGCATCGCATAATTTTATTCAGTTATTGTTGCGTGTTAGAATCTAATTTCCTTCAAAGTATTCTCCATTTGAAGTAATGCACCGGTTCAGACGTGTTTTCCACTTTTCAAAGCAGTCCTGAAGCTCTTGTGAAGTTATGTTTTTTAATGACTGTCGTCTTCTTCTTAATCTTTTCAACATCTGCGAAACGTTTTCGTTTGAGGACTTTCTTCATTAGGGGAACAAAAAAAGTCACAGGGAGCGAGATATGGTAAATAGGAGTAAGTGGAGTCATGCTAATCTTGGTCAAAAACTGTCCCACACTCCAGGCAGTGGGCGCTGGTGCATTGCACACTCCAGGCAGTGGGCGCTGGTGCATTGTCGCTGGGATAGGACAAGCATGACCCCACTTACCCGCCTTCCTTATATTGACCCGATCTCGCCCCCTGCGACTTTTTTTGTTCCCCCGAATAAAAAAAGTCACCAAAGAGAAGCGTTTTGCATATGTTGAAGAAGTTAAGAAGAAAACGACGGAGTCATTAAAAAACAATTTCACAGGAGCTCCAGGACTGCTTTGAAAAGGGGAAAACACGTCTGAACCGGTGCATTGCATCAAACGGAGAATACTTTGAAAGAAATTAGACTCTAACATGCAACAATAACTGAATAAAATTATATGGCACAATTTCGGTTTCTTTTGAATCCCCCTCTCAATTTAAATCGGATGTAGATATGTGGCTTAAATGTGTTCAGAATTCATTTCAAGTGATTTGAATCTTCGAAAAATGTTTCTTTCGCTCCCAGTTTGTTTGAATTGCTGTCGGTGAGGCGTCCGGATAAAATTTATTTCTCATTAGAAGTGAAACGTTCCAAAACTACTGTGCATTGGAGAAAAAAAAATTCCTGTCAAGGAAGAAAGGGCTGCAGAAGCTCTCTATAAGTCTAAACGCCAAATACATCGAAAACGTACGTGTTTTTGCCTACGACTTCAACTTTAATTTCGATTTGAAATCATCATATGTAATATTTTCGTGATGTATAGCAACTTCTTTCATGCCAGTGCCATTACAATTGTTGGAAAAGTCATTCCGCTCTGTAACGCAGAGACGTTGGATACTTTTCCTTCCTTGCTCTTCTCAGGAAATTGAGACCACATAGTACACATCCTATTTTAGAATCATCAGCATTGCAGGAAATGAATGTGCAAAAATACGTCGTTATTTAATTCCCTTACTTTCATCCTGACTGCCGTCCTTGCTGAAACCTTTTGACCCCTCACCACAATTGTGTGGGCATTCTCCCTGCAAAAAGCGCCTTCACATGTTTACGTCGTTTGACAGCAGATGACGAAACCAAGTCAACCAATTTGCTACGCGCATATTCGCATTTGGAGGTCATTGATCAATCCACGCTTTGTAACTATGATTACGCATTCCTGACAGTATTGATGAATCCTCTGCCAGTGACAATCTGCCAATCAGTAGACCCACTGTCACACCTAATCGTAACCCAGGTATTTCATTCGGGTAGTATTAGGTTAAACTGCTTTCGCAAAAGCAAATAGAATAGAAAAATATCTTGCTCAATTTCAACCTGTCTAACTTCAGTACGATGAAAAGATGTCGTTGTTTCTTATATTTCCGCTGATTGCTGTTTTTTATGTCCTGTGTGTGAAGAATGACTTCTGAAACTTCCGTGACACAAGACTAATGAGATCTTTGGGCTGGATAAGAATCAGCGTTAAAATTGATTTGGAGTGGAAGCTTGGAATTAGGATTCTAAGATTTTGTATACGTTACATTAGCATTTGAAAAATATTACCCAATGAAAGTTTCGTATTTATTGTAGGAACGTTGTGGCTAGAACTGATTATTGATGTGCAAATAGTTTCGAAGACATTTTTGGGAAATATGACTATTAGGAAGGAAATATTTTCCGTTCACTGCTGTGTAATATTTCTCTGACGTTTCTGACAGCTACTCACGTTTTCCTAAAGGAAATCCTAAGGTTTTCAACGACGATATTAAAAGAATTCGATATTAATCAATTGAGCTAAAAGATCCTATCCCTGTGCTCGAATCGTCTGCTAAAAATTCTGAAGAAGTCTTGCACAGAAACATATTACTTGGAGTTTGAGGAAGTTTTCATCAAGGGCAAAATAGTTGATCGCCACCACGCTTCGTGGACTGGCACGCATTCGTCATCCGAGGTTCATATAAGAAACGGAACTCGGGAGTCCGAGTTTCTTTGAAAGAAGAATTTCCAGCTGCAAAGTTAGGCACCGGAGAGAGAGAGTTGGACTTCGCTTAGAAGTCAGTTCCTGCGTGAGGAACAATAGAAGCGTAAGCTCCTAGGAGACGCTCGTATGAAGGCTCCACCTCCGAAGTCACGCGGGCCACCACTGTAGTTGGCAACCGGCGAAAAAAGGCAGATGTCATTTGAAGTCTGACTGTTGACAAAGAAAACAAAGGCCCCTTGGGAAGCCAGAGGCAGTATTTGACAATACCGACGGAGGGAATGAGAGTACAGAGTGGGAAAAATGTTGGTTTTTGAGGAGTTATACTGATTCATTTTAAGATATTTGAGCTGTGGAGAAAGCGTATGGAAGATTAAGGGAGTGCAAAGTTAGGGGCCGATGGAAAGGAAGACCGTGAAATTTAAGCAATGCAGGGGAAGGAACAAAGGGAAGACAAAAAAATACAGCAAGTGAGTGGAAGTTGAAGATGGAAATGAATACAAAAAGAAGTTACAATGAGTGGAAAACAGAAGAAGAAATTTCGTAGAGAACTAGAAACTGAAAAATGAACGAATCGAAGCCGATATAGCGGCGGAGTAACACTCGTTTGGAGTTTTTTTTTAGATTGACCCAGGAATTTCTTGTCCTTTCTTTGCCGTTTTCTTTCTTTCTCTTTTTCTCTCTTCCTCGTTTCTACCTCGAACATCAACGTACAGTTTACGTCTCTCCCACTGGCAGGATGAATTTGTGAATAATAATAAACCGTCTCACATTGTTATTGCAAATCGGAAAATTTTCGAGCTGACGTGCCCACCTATAAGCTCAGCCTGAGGTGCCCAGCGCTGCGCCTCCGAGCAGACGCCAGACGTTGCTGCTGCACGCTGAGAAATGTATGGAGATCAAACGTGTTTCCCAGTTACATCAGAAGAAATTTTTCTGGATTTTCATGGAGTTCTTCTCGCGACAGATTTCAGCTAGTATTTTTTTGGTCGTCGGCATGAAAGTGATTTACTTTATATTGCTCATTTTTGCATTCAGGGTCTGCTTTAAACAAACTTTTTTGAAGCACAACTGAATGTTCCGCTTTAAGACTTGAATTAACTCGGACATTTTACTCAATGTGTTTCGTGAAATATTGTCCCCAATTTTTTCGCCGCTCGTAAAATTTGATGCTTGTTTTCAGTTTTGTGAAACCATCTTTGTAAGCCCAGGAGCGGAAATGAGAAGACAGACCACATGTTGTGCAGCTAAGCGGTGCTCTTCGGGCTGCAGCACGGCACGTAATGTCCGGGATCAATATTTCTTTCTTTGGTAGTTCGTCAAAGAAACGCTTTCAATTCAAATAGAATATTTTTGGGTCGCTTAAACTTTCATTGCGTAATTCATTCTGAATATTAAAAAAAAATCCAATGTGTTGGTGGCAAAAGAATATATTATTTTGCAAAACTGTATCATGAGCGACATATCGCAGAGTGAAGGGTTAAATTTAACACGTTGACTCCGATTCTCAACACAGGTAAAATTACATGCCGACAAATATCTTTACTGTGAATTTAAAAATGAAGGATTATGGTTTCACAAATTCAGTTACTCTATTAATTTTCTTTCTAATCAGAACTGGCTTATTCGATTGATGAACACAAATTTGAAGAAAACTCGAAAATTTGTATTTATACTTGATAGTGCTTTGGTTACATTACGTTAGGTTAGATGATCGCGTGTACCATATATCACCCACATCGGAGTCAACGTGTTAATGGTGAGAAAATCCTTCATTTCCATCCCTTCGATATTTCTTCAGGTGGATTATACCTAAAACCCATGCAGCAACAAGAAAAGTAAACTTTTCAGCAGTTGACGTTCACTTGGAGACGTGACTGTTCAAACTTCAGTTTGAGTGCACATTAAAATTGTATGATTCTTTTCTTTTTGAAGCGTGCAGCTGAGTGCAATCAGAAGAGGCTTCTAACAAGTACTTTCAAAATTGAGGGGAAATGCGAGTATGGTCGTGGAAACCTCAACACCACGATCGTCTTGAGTTTTATTTGCTAACGTCATACTACAGGTGCATTGCTTTCCTCAGCAGAACATTTGCTTTACAGTTAAGAGCGTAACAATTCTGATGAAAACTTTCATTCGTTCGAAAATAAAACTCTAATCAACTATATGTCGCGGAGCCTATCACGCTGAAGGTCATGTTTGTTTTGAGAACAAACATGTCAGGAGCAGAATTCGAACTTAATGAAATCGGTGTAGGTGTCGAGAAACAAGCACTGATCGTATTTCAACTCTAAAAAACACGAACACTCGTTTCTTGGTGTTGACACGATTGTAATGAATGATTCCTCTTGCTTTGATGTATTGATTTAATGCATCATGCTTTTGAAGTTTGGATTTTTCCCCTTGTTTCACTCACTGCTAATGGCCTTCTTCGAGGTGCAAAAATTTATACCCATGCACAAAACAACGCTTGTGCGTACGCGGACACGCTCTCAGGCATACCGTGTACTGTATCTGTGATACGCGTGCTGTCGTCGTTACGCAAGTTGCAGGCAACAGCAAATTTGTTTGAGTTATCGCCGGATGCAATCTGGAGCCGTAAACATTCCGGCTGGAGCATTTTTGATATCCAAATTAGACGGCGGACAATGTCGAGAGGGATGTCGTCCGAGTAAATAAGGCTAGCTTAAGGGCAAGATTCCGGGCCCCGAATGAAGGTTCTTCTCTGGAATTTGGCGTTCTCGCATTATTTCTGGAATGGGATTTCTACGAAGGAAAGCCCGGAGCCCGTCTCTTCTGCGTAATTTTTCCGACGGTACTCTACTCGTGTGTGAAATGAGCGAGCATGCTTTCGCTGATTCTCGTAAGACGACATTTCAGACACTGAATGTAAATTTGTTCCATTTTGTAGTTTTTCATTTAGTCCATGGATAAATGTTTACGCAGCATTTGGCCCCCGACGCGTGAGTGCACGAGTTAAGAACCAAACAAAGATCGATTTTGGGTTGAGAGCTCAGAAAACATGCTCACGTCTCGAACCACATCTCGCTGTTCATTCTTATGTCTTCGATTTTTTAATACGTTTTGGGAAAATGAACTGACAAGAAGAAGTAAAATTGAAAATTAAATCAGTTCAGGCTGCGAGCTCCACATACTTTATTCCGGAGATTTGGAGGAGAATGAATGTGGAATGAATAGATGGAATCCTAACTATTTTCCACCATAATTCTCTGACTTATACGTTTAAGATATGAATATTATTTCATTATCACAGGAGTACAAAGCTTACATAAGTTTTAATTCGGATTAGTTATTTCTGCTTAACCACGATTGGCTTGGTTACAATATGTTTCAACTCTAGAATTAGTTGTTTCGTATACAGTTATCATTCGTTCTTTATACTACTATTGAAGAACACTTTGACAAATATTTTGGGAAAAGTGTCCAGCAACCAAAGGTTGTTGAGGAGTTTTTATTCCCATTGTCCAGATTCGCACGGAAGGTGGGAAAAGAAAAAAAAATTGGAACAAAATTTGAATATTTTAAGTTTACTGAGAAACGAACGGCACTTTACAAGATCATCACGCTAATGACGTCAATGATAGCGAGAGTTACATGCTAGGGAAGAAAGACTCCATTGCGTCGTGGGCAGTTCCCGATTAATAAAAATACCAGGGAAAAAAACAACTATGGCATGACATCAACTAGGGAAAAACCAAGTAAAATCCAAATTAAAAACCAACTATGTGAAAAAACTCTTACTCGAATCCAGTTTTAGCTACCAGAGGAGGAGAAGAGTACTGAATGAAAACCTAAAAATAGCAGTATTTGAGAAGCGTAAACAACACAGCGTTAATCTTAACCAGTAAAAGAAACTATCATAAATTGACTAAGGCGAAGAAATTGGAGAGTCTTCTCAGTGAGGAAGCGAGGCTTCTTGCATGCAAGAGGATTACACTCGGTAGAGGCAGCTTAAGGTCTCCAAAATGACTCACTTTGGCTTTCCAAAACAACGTCCAGACGTTAAGAATTCACTTCGATTGTTGTCTGACCTAAATTGATATTTTCGGTAGAAGGACTCGTCTTTTTTGCATCGACGACGAACTAAACCAATGAGATTTCAGTTGACGTTATGAGTATGACTTTCCTTTCGACTAATTCCGAGCTCAAAAACTTTGTCACCTTTCGATAAATGGAGCTCCTTTCCACGAAGTGTATTGTGTTATCAGCATAAGTTCAAGGTATCTGGTGTTCAGGACACATAGCTTTCAAGCCCATCGATATAAATTAGTTGAATAGAATTAGAAATTGGATCCATTTCTGAAAGGATGACTCTCTCTAGCTCTCATCTCAACTTAAAACTTGATTGGAGCGTTCTTCCGTGAATCAAACGTTGAGTAATACTGTACTATACAACACAGTGCATGCTGTGTGGCTCTGTTATCTCAATACTTCGTCGCTACATTGTAGTCAAAAAAGTTATTCGAACAATTACCTGATAATCAGAATGTCCAGTGAATTTTGCATTTTACTTCGAAGCTTTTGTGCAGAGTTGTATATAATATTTACCAGAGTTTGTAATTCCTAGTCTCCCTTTGGATATTTGACGGGACCAACGCAAGAGTAGTTTGGGGTATAGATTTCGATAACCTGAGTTAGTTTTAAAAGTTACGTGCTATATGTACTTGAATCACATGCGTGCTGCTCTGCTCAGGCCATTAAACAAACCTGATTTTCTTGAGAAGCCTTTCATAATTCTGCTCAAACTTTCATTACTCAACAGCGTAATTTTAGTGCCCACCTCACTCTTTCTTAATAATTTTTTGCCATTTTATTGACCACAAAATTGTTATCCGTTGTTCAGATTAAGTGATAAAGTTCCATCAAGGTCGAAAAAGATTTTTTTTCAGCATTTGGAATTTGCTTTATTCTTTCATCCAGCTCCTAACATCGAATTACCAAGAGCTGCTTCCCTTTCACGTTCTCTTCGCTCAAATTTAGGCATAGCAATCTGTTAGATTCCAAAAACTTTTCCGGTTAGAGAGATTGGAGACAAGTTTTACTCACAGAATGTATGTAATCGTGAATAAAAAGTTACTTCAGGGTATTACTCCGCTTTTGACCCGATATTTTCAGAACTGTCCAAAAGATTGTTTGAGTCATGACAAGTTCGAGTAATCTGAAAATATTTTTCTAGGTTTCTTTTGAGGAGTAGAGTAATGCACACAAAAGTGTTGCGCGTAGATTTTACCCTTCACTTACTTTTGCTGCTTGCTCTCTAACTGGAAAACAGAAGAGCATCCTGTGTACCCCCTCAGCAAATCGTGTTTTGTAACTTGATAGTTGAAACTTTTATTACAACGGTTGGTAGCCACTGTGCTAATAGAATAGATTTTGACATCGATCATCAGAAGGTTATTTCACTTGGAAAATTTCAATAAAGTACTGAATATTGCTTCGGAAACCTTAATGTATTTCTAGGAGCTTTTGGCAACAAATGAGATTCATCGTATTACTGAACTGCCAAGGCTGCTCATAAACCAGACTCACTAGTTCCTCAACTAAACATACTTGAAAATTATCTTCCGAAATTGGCAAGTTTCAACTAACTTAACCGTTTTCGCTAAAAATAATTAAGAGACCGAGGTCAAATCATTCTACTTACTTACGTACGTGCGAACGCTGTGAGGGTGACTCCATGCACAGCTTCTTCCGCCTCCTGAATATCTTGCAATCAGTGAGCAGTGGAGCTCAGTTTGCCGTATTTTGATTTGTTTGCTTACGATCTTTTCAGAAAATTTCTGATTCTCCACAGCACTATAGTTGAAATGTTGTAGCCAATAATACACATATGTTGAACTATTGAACTTTTGCCAATAGGACATGTAAATTTAAATTTTTTAACGAATGATACACTTACGTTGAAATGTTTTAGACAATGGGTATGTGGGCATTGAAATATTTTTGGCAATAGCACGAACACAATGAAATTTTTTAGCCGATGTTAATTGAAATCTTTTTCGAAATCTTTCAGGGTTCCGTCTCCCACATGCTATAGATTGTAATTAGCAATTAGAAACTTGACACCTCAATCAACGAGTTGCATGTTAAAAACACCACCCAAATTGTTTACTGCCGTAATGATCGTTGTCGTACGTAATTTTACATAAACAAGATTCTCGAATTCCCTTTACAATGAGTGGCAAGTCATTTACATAGCATTACTAAACTTGCCTCAACGTCAGAACAATAAAATTGTTCTAAATTATTCTGCTCCATGAATGTATGAATTGTTTTCTTTGCTAACAATCGTGCGATATTGCTGTAGGACTACTTGGTGAGGCTTCCTATTAGAATTTCCTTCGATGTGTCCTCAGGGCTCAAAAACAATTTCCTTCCAAAAAGACGAGCTTTTATCGTCGTTTCAACGACTGCCTGCAACGAAGCGATCTTACTTATGCATGGAATCTTTAACCCTCAGGGTTTTTCTTGGGTTGTTTTCCAACTTTCTGTATCGATTAATGATAACTAGGCAGTTGAAATTACGGATGCAATACCTAGTAATACGCTAATTTTATGCTAATAGAGTACGTAAGCTTCTTGGTAGCTTTTTTCAGAGAAAATACTCTTCCGGGTACTAACTGCATAAGGGAATTTTTTTACTGGTTATTTACATTGACTGAATTATGAGAGATTGAGAATATTCCTAAAATATTCTTGAGGAAAAGCGATAAAAATATTTCAAGTAACTCTCTCTTATCTCAAGTAATGTTATATAATTTCACATACATGAAGCACTTCACATTTATTGCATAATTGTGAGCATCCTAATTGTGAATGTAGAGGGAGAGTACTTATGAATCCCACCAATGAACTTAGGGACACCTCGGTGTGCTGTGCTCGCTAACTCGCTAGCATCCTTCTGTACGCATCTCGCCAAAATTAAAAATTTCCTTTGTATACGAATATAAAATCCAATACTTATGCGTTTTCGACGAAGAATATCTCAAAACTCAAGATTTTTGAATGTTTGTATGCGTTGAGAACAATTTACAGTTACTTTTACAAAAAAATATGATAGCCATTTTTTCTAGCGAATCTTACAGGAGAAAAGACCGCATCGTGAAATCTTTCCTTTGAATGTCCTCCCAGCTCCGCTGGCTGATCGCCTTCAATCTAAACTTGAGTCGTAACACGGCCAATAGTTCATAGCGGGTGAAGTTTGCTCATTCCTGTCCGCCCAAGAGGCGTCAAGATTTATGCCAAGTGTCAAAATAACACCACGGGTGGAGAAGCATAACACCGGCGTAGAACGCGTCTCCTGATATCGATGTGATCCGACCCAACGTGGGCGTATATGTTGCAGCGTGTAAAGAACAAGTCCAGGAGATAAGCACTAATGTTCAAACATCATTCGAAAAAGTATTAGTCTTCTTTAAAAAATATGTAATTTAAAACGAACGTTAGTTATGATAAGCCACGGATTCACAAGTTATGTTTTACATTACGATTATGATTTAATTACGAAATATGAAACTGAGCTGTAAGAAAAACACTCATGTGTTTCGAATAGATGTCCTGATTTGTGTGTGGACCCATAAATGTGCGTCATGTACGTTCTACGACACATTTTTCTGACTCAAGTGACAGGTTTGTACATACACCTTGCGTAAGCCTACCGTATTTTATCATAGCTTCATCTTGTTCTGACTCAATATTAATTCCACAAATGAACTGAGAATGAATAAAAATTTGAAATAATGAAATCAAATATTCTAAAAGTTCGCAAAGACGCAAGGGCTGCGTAACTGAATATTGATAGCTTATCGTTGTAAGTTCTGCAAGTCAATATAGCTTAAAGACGTAGAGAACACATTGACATAATTATGAACTAATTCACCATTCTATTGAGCTGAAATCGCACCTAACAGCTCAAAGTACGCCCGGAGCTCTTATTCCACCTGGAATCTGAGAACTGCACTCACCCTCACAACCCACTTGCTGCTGCAGCACTGAGCTGGCGCTTGAGGCTGAAACCTACTAGCAGGCGTGTCAAGATTTGTATGCGTATAAACGATTTACATTAGTGATATTTTCCCCAGAGGTAGGTAGGATGTAAAAGGGCACTATTGTTTCATTGTTCAATTTGATGAGTGATGTGACATAATGAGATCAAAATAATTTGATTTATCGAGATAATTTCGGAAGGAAATATGTTTGGTAAATTAAAACAAAAGAAAAGAAAATCCTACATGATGGTTATGTTGATGTTTTCAACACGTTTTCGTAATATTCCCGAATGGAAAGAAAGAACAATCAGCAATACAGGTCGCCAAACTATTTTTCAATGCTGCGTGTTTCGTTTCTGAGCAACGTTAGATTTCTAAATGCTGTTTTCAAGTTATCTGAGCTCATAAAATCCAAACTTTTTTAGCATCCAAGGAGGAAAAAGAATCATTGTATTTTGGATCCAATTTTACAAAACATGCGGTAATAGTCCAGCCAGAAATCAGACACAATGAGCCAGTAACCAGGAAGAAGCGAAGTGATGCACAGCGTTGCCTTCCCTTCGATGCAATAGGTTACTGCGGTTCTCATTCAAAAGAGAAGACCGATTGAGTTTGGAGAGGTCGATTGTACAGAGACTGATGTGTTTGGAACGCTCGTGTGAGATGAGGCATGTGATTGCAATTTCGTAGTTCTATACAACGGCACAAAATAGAGAAATCATTGCTTGTCTTCCTTCGCACTCAGCAATTGCGCAGGAGACGGCACTGATGTGGGGAGAGCAGCAGCCGTAGAGTCATTACAGTCGATTGGAAATCCTTCACTAGAGCTTCCACTATTTTCTGGAACTTCTGCTGCTTCAAGTAAATTGAACCAGGCGACTTCTTTTCTATTCGCTGTCTAGAGCAGAGTCGGACGTGCTCTTGGTCTGACCTTAAAATCGAGCGTTTGGCGGCAGATCCTGTGCGATTTTTCGGAGGCGAAAAACTTCCGTGTTATGATCATCCACAAACAGTTTGTGCGGGCTAGTTCCAAATTTTCTTTTCTCTCGATTTGACTTATTTCTAAATTAAGTTAATTCGTTCTTCGCAATGAAACTAGGGAATTATTTCAATTCAATTTAGAACATATTACTTATATTGAAATGGGTAGAACAGGCTGACCAAATACGTCCCCGACATTTTCTAAGGAACGTTTCAGTAATACTCAAGTTATCGTTATCAGCATAAAAGTGATTCAGTTATCATTTTTCGGCCGTTTTGAAAGTTATTGCTTTATTTACCATGACGATGAATTTTATTACATTGATGCTCACAAATATTCAGCTGTCATTTGAACATAAGAATCTTTCTTTCATGATTTGAACGAATGAGATTGTTGTTAGGGGTAGAATATGGAAAACGTTTCAACCTTCTACCATTGAGCTTATACATTAAGAAAGCTAGTAACAAGCATTGATTGAGACTGGGAAAAAATATCACGGGCTAATGTTTGGTGTATATTCAAGGTAAAAATCAGCCTGTGTTTCAAATTTCTGGTTAAATTATTTTGAAAGAGTCTGCATCAAATATGGTAAAAAGGGCGTTGTTCTATTCCAGCAATAATGGTGAGCTGAAGAGAGATTGGTTCTATCGCTAATACCACAGTCAAAATACTAGTCTCTAGTTAAACATCTACAGGTATTTGAAATTCAGTTATTACTGGTTAGCGTGAGCTACACTTTACTTTTGATATGAACCATAATTTTAAAAACTAGCTTTTCATATTTGTCGCTTCTGGGGTATTAGTAATTAAAATGACGTTTACGTGATTTAGCATTATACTCAATCAATATTTACCAACTTGGTTAGGTCTTTGCTTCATTGCGGCTCCTTCAAAATTTCTTTGAGCAAAGTAGAGTGAAGTATTATCTTGTTTGTGCACATTCATGAAACGTCAAGAAAATTCGTTTACGGAGGTGTTTACTGATCTCGAGGCAGAACTATACTGGAACTTGGACTTAAAACACTCCTTCCCTCATGGAAAGCTTGCCAGAGGTTTAAAATTCGTCAGAAAATTCGCATCCACTCGTGATTAATTTTAATTCACGATTAAGAATTGACATAATTTACAAAAAGAAAGGAATTTTTTGACAATATTTGTTCACACGGCGAATTTTTTGTACGTGGAGGGGCATTCGCAAATCGAGGTTGCATTCTACGAGCCGTTGAGTGGTGAGAACAAAAACAAAGGATTCGTGTTCATGATATAAATGTTCTGATTTAGTATGAGCTCTTAATTGTAGGCGCTGAAGTCTCCGGTGATTTTCTGATAAGTTTCAATAATGTGAAGAAAATGTGAGCATGAATTTCTTTCCCGAATTTAATTTAAAATACAATGATTGGTATCAGATCCTACTCAGTATTTCAGAGACGAAAAACTTCTGTGTTATGATCAACTATTACCACGACTCAGGTTAGTTTCAAATTTTCATTCTGATCGTTCCCTCGGAAATCATCGTACTCCATGTCATGGAAACTGAGTCCGAGCCAATATTTTTATCTGTGCTTAAGAATCATTGCGGGAATGCCTGTATAAAATATCGTATCATGCAATGATATGTATACCTTACATCTAGTATTTTTGAAAGTTACTGCTCACTATCAAGAATATCTACGAAAATCATTTTCTTTTTCATAATGTGGAAGTCATTTGCAAACGATTGAACTTTGTATCAGAACGTCTATCGTTCAGAAAGCGAGTGAAGTATTTAGGACGGAATTGAGACGAGTGAATGGCATGGGTTACAACGAAATGGAGTGAATGAACTGTACTAGAATCAAAAGTACTATTAGAACAAATTGACCGACTTATTTTTGGGATTTTTTTGCTCTGTACAGATATTTACTCACCGGTATCAAACTGTACTATATGAAACAGATGAATAAAAACTAAGGAGTAAGAGGCGGGACAATGTGCTACGAGTGGCATCACAGCCTGTAAACATTATATGGAATTATTAGTCAAGACCTACCCCATGCACCTCTTAAGGTCAATGAATTATGAAAGTGGAAAAGCTACAGCCATGCGCAATTCAATTCAACTCAGCCACAGACCATAGAGGTTATTACGAATTAGAATCAAAACATGATGCTTTCTTTCTAATAAATGCCTCAGTTATGGCATTTCAGAACAATTTTTGGTTTTACCTAAAGGTTAGGGACAATGGTTCTAAGAAGAACGTAATGAATTTCATGTCAAATAGCAGTTTTTTCCACGAAATACCATTTCTTTACCATTTTTCAATGTTTTGCTCATTTATAGTTTCAAGGGCGACTAGAAATAAACCAATTAATGCACACACACACAGCCAGCGATGTGATGGCTTTAGCTAGCTGAGACCTACCCTAACAGTTGTAAACAATCGTGTACGACTGGTCAGGTCCATTTTCGAACGTTAATATCCTCAGTGATGGCGGGGTAGCGAGTCCGTAGAGCTTGAGTCAAAATCTAAACAAAAGCCTTGGAAAAATTCTGGGTTTAAAGTAGTCTGAAGGTTTTGATCATTTGTTTTTAGTTGTCTCAGTTATAAATAATTTCATCTATTGTCACTGAAGTTTATCATCGTTTTTAAGCAATTTTCTCAAAGGAAAATATCTCATTTAAATAAGGTGTAACAATTTTTTTCATAATCCAATTTTAATATTAATTCCCCCCAAAACTCTATTCAATGTACAACACACACGGATCAAACGATATAACATACTTGCGTACGAAGCAAAGATCGCAAACTTTATCGAAGATCTGATATTGATGAATCTCAATTTCAATCAGTACGGTCTCCTGGGAAACTAAGAGATATGCAGAAGGCGAAGCAGAGCCCCGAATTCCCGGCACAAACTGCTGGTAACCTGAATCAAGCAAACACTATTTTTTCATTCATGGAAATAGCTGAGATGCATCAGTTGTTTGATGTATCCTAAAAGCGTGTGCTGCAGGAACCTTTCCACCGATGGGCAGCAATCACGCAAACGGCACGACGCCGCTCTGCCTGGAGCATGCAAAGGCCAGTCCGAGGGAGCGGGAATGCAAAATTGAGGCGCCTTAGGAGAAGTGATCTAATCTTTTATTCAAGAATCTCCTCTCTCTACTAGGAGCCCTGGTTCTTGTACACAGGACATCTTTCTCTCTTGAAAATCAAACCGACCTTTGCGTCGTGCGCGACCGATTCCATTTCTGATTGGTTTAGATTACGCTCACGGTTTTTATGTCGAACAAGACGTCCATTTAGCCAACTAATGACTACCTTTTGCTTCTGCCTCAATACTTGGGCAAATAAAAAGAATCTTCAAGCGTGTCAGAATTAAAACTGAAATTAAAACATGACCAGAACACGACTCGACAAGGAGATAAAATTAGAAACCTCTAACGATCCTACTCAACCTGACATGTAAGATTGAACAGCCAGGAAATTAATCATAAGAGCTCTGAAAAAAGTCGCGCGGATAACACATTACTTGGTACATCGTTAAGAAAACATACCTCGAACAGCTCTGAAAAAAAAAACTCAAACTCTCCAAGGCTTCTTTTGTGGCGAACGCTCGCTCGCACGTCATCTGGAACTCATTTAGTCGAAGACAAAAGTTGGGACAATTAAAGCCCAGGGAGCAAGGTGGAAATGTAATGCAATGGCCTCGAGTTGTGGCAGGTAACATTAGAGCCGTGCGAGAAAAATGACTCATTAAGAAGCTTCCGCTAATAGGCCTACTTGTGCAGTAACGCCAATTTGTGGAGAGGTATCAAAGTTAAGAGCTACAGTTTACCTCAATAGGGCTTATGATCTTCTGACGGTTCTCAACCTCGCAATGTGACGGAAATTAGACAAGAATCCTACTCTGCAACAGCATCGTCCCATTTTACACATGGGGGAACGATGTTTTTTAAATACTTGAAATTTGTCTCTCGGAAGATCATTGATGAACAAATTTTACAGGATGATTGACTTCGATTTTATTATTCAGTCACTGGTAATTGTGAAATCAGAAAGCACGTCCTGTTGTAAGAACATTCGGTGAACGCGATTTTGATAAATGTTTTATGCTTAATTCACGAATGAACTAACATATGAAAGATATTTTGGAAAAAACTATTCCAAATTCTGCTTCTTATACATTGAGAATATTAAGCCGAACTTATATCTTGTTTGAGATTAACGTGTTTGTGGGGAATCGATTGGATATCATTATAGAAACGGTGAATTACTTTAAAACAACCAACAATTTTTCATAGGGTACATAAAATTTACAAAAATTCAGCTTATAAATCCGTAAAATGAAATCAACTCTACGTCATAATAAAAAGTATTTCCTATTTTTCAAGAGTCTATCAGGGAAATTAATGATAAATTTTTGGGGCTTGTATTGTGCCAGGTTTTATAGCAATTCACCTTGTCCTCATCCTCTAACTTTCAAGAAGTGTGCAACAGGGCTACATGTAGAGGCGAAGGAACTTATCACAATTATTATCAGCAAAAAATGTTTTCTCGCCAATTTCCCCTCAGAGTGACTCAACAATGCTTAAAAACCTTGTGAAAGACCCAAATTTTGTAGTTGCCCACCACATGAGAGCAGAGGAGTGGGTTTAATGAATAAATTCGATTATAATAAAAAAATGAACTTTATTCTCCAAAATATCACTAAATTTCTTTAAAGACGCCATCGAGACATATTTATTGACTATGGGCATTCAAATTGAAGACATGGTGAACTGTTTCCTTTGAGAACTGCTTCCTTTGCAACTAATAGACGAAACTAATTTTAAACAGTCATTTACTAGTGGGTCGACCAGGGGCATTTTGTACGGTCTCCCTGAAGTAAACCAAACTGGCGTCCCCCTCAGACCACATGTATACTGGCAGCGTATAATGCAACAACCTACATACAAAATATCAATTTTTTAAATTCCTCTCATGAACCAGTTTGCTTGAAACCAATGTACCTTGAAAACTCCCACGAATTCGTCGACAGCATCAAGAACCTCAGTGCAAATGAAACTAGTTTCATGATTAGTGTTGATATAACATTTTGATGTACTACTGCTCCCGTTATACAGACACCCGACATGTTGTGTAAGCAGGCGTAGGTTCAAACCCTGTGTTTTAGTGGTTTTATTAGGAAAGTTTTCGAATAATTCTTAACACTACAGGTATCTGAAACCTAACTTTTTATTCAATAGCTTCATTTACAAATAGATAGTCTGTGTTTGAGTATCCTATTGGCACCAACTCTAGCAATAATTTATTTAAGGAATTTGAAGTACGAGTTTTCAGCATCACGTCCGGCACCATTCCAGCCAATATTTTATAAATGATATTCAGTGACATTTTTGTTATTGACAAAGAAAAAGAACTTGCGCAACTGTTCTTAGATTTTCTCAATGATTTTCACGATTACATAAATTACGTAATGGAAGAAGGTAGCGAAAATAAATTAGCTTTTCTGGATGTTCTCGTTCCACTCAATAACACCAAATTCACCTCCAGCATTTACAGGAAATCTTTCTCTGGACTTGAAACACGTTAATTTAGTGCAACACCTTCCCTCTTCAAAATTAATGCAATCAAAACCTTAATACACAGAGCTTACCATTTATGTTCCTCTTTGAGCGTTTTTGATGACGAAATTAATTTCCTGACAACCTTTTTTGCACAAAATGGGTATCCTATGTATCTACTGGATAGATTTTTCAAAGTTTTCCTAAACAAAATTTATGCTGGTCACCCTGAAAATCATTCGTCTGCAAAAGAAAAAGTTTTTATTTCGTGACCATGTTTATGCGAAAGTATCACAAAGAACGTGCAATGGCTCAAAATTTATCTCTTTAGTAATTACCTTGAAATAAATTTTAAATATAGTCTGAACAGCTCACTTAAAATTAGACACCTTTTCAAGTACAAGGACTCCTTACCTGGCGATGTCCGCTCCAATATGATACATAAATTTTCTCGTGCAGCCTGCAATGGCTTATATACCGGCAGTGCATTCACACCGGCTAGGGTCCGATTTTCAGAGCATTTAGGTATTACTAGTAGAACCAGTAGACCGTTGCGGAAACCTATTCATTCCAATCCTAAAGTTAACTCAGAAAATTTGAGCCTTCCTTTTCAAATTTGAGCACTTTTCAGTCATAGATTCAACCAATATCTTTGTAGATCTTAAAATTCTAGAACATTTGTTCATACTCTAAAAAAGACCTTCCTTGAACTCAAATCATCAACTCCAATGCGTCTTTCTGGACTCGGCAGCGCAAAATGCGTGGCGACCACCTGAAATTTCCTCGCTTGGTCGCAGAGTTTGTCGCCTTTTTTTTTTAGTTTTTTCCCATTGTCTTAATTCTGAAATATGAAATAACCTTTCAATACCTTGATGTAATTTTTTATTAGGTTTTTCTTTTTTCTTTTTATTGCAGATGACATTCACTGATGATATTTTTGCGAAATCAGGCTGGTATGAATGTCAAGTAAATGCTTTTCATCTCATCAATTGTATTACTTTTTGAGCATATATCATTGTACGGCTCCGATAATGAATAGAACTTTATAATTTTTCATTGATAAATTATAAAATGAACAAATTTGAAAACTCAATTTCGCTTGCGGAAGTAACGAACAGTTGTGCAATTTCTCTAACTTAACCCGACCTATAACAACCTAGCCTAACCCAGCGTAACTCAACTTAACTTAACCTTACGTAGCCTAACCTTACCTAGCCTAACTTAACTAACTTAGCCCAACCTAACCTAACGTAACCTAACTATCTCATTGCAATGACCATAAGTGGTTGGCTATGCCACTAAGCGATGCACCTAACTTCAAGGTCACACTGTTGGAAGTATGCATAATTCTATAGTGTTATACCGTAGGGCTGTCAGCCTCGCGTGGGTGTGGTGAAGACACACGGTAAATTTAGTGCTGAAGACAAGTCTCAATTCTCTTACGTCACCGGACACCTTTTAACGAGCCAAGCTTGCCCTGCCGCGAGCTAGAGTGTATTGAATTAAAGAGTAACTCCTATAACTTATACGCCTTCAGTTCATAGCTCGCTCAATGTCCACGACTCGTTAACTAAAAGTAACCACGCTATGTAAGACCCCTCTGAAGTTGTCTTCACTCTTCTTCGGAGGCTAAGATGAAAAAGTAAAAGAGGAAATAACGAGCGGATTTTTCAATTTATTATTTATTTTCGAGGTGTGTGGTGGACGCGGTAATGTTACGACACCTAAATACATACACTGAAGTGACCGAGCATCAACGAAGCGAACCACATCCAAATCGAGAATAATTCACTTCTTTCACTTCTTCCTGAATTTTGCCCTAGTACTCCGAAGTGCATAGCCTGAAAATTGCTTCGTTCAAAGCGAACCTTGAAATAGCTGGAATATTTCGGAGGGCATCGTTGGTTCGAAAGAGCGAAAGAAATTTTATATTCACTTCAAGAGGCTTTTTTGATCCATGGCCAAATGCCAGTCGTTTTGCGAGTTTAAAAATTTAATTGAATGCAAAAAAAGCATCTTTTATGCACTGGGTGATACACAAAATGCTCACCAAGGGCAAGCGTTGCCATGAAGCCAAATTAATTTATTATAATTTTTTTATTCATGAATAGGCCAAAGTTTTAAAGATGTAATATGAAGACATGAATTGATATTTATTATCAATTTTTCGTTTCGTAATTTTGACACCTCAGGTATTTGACGAACTCTGTCTTAATTTTGTGTATTACACATCATTTTAAAACTATTTTTTTAACGATTTTATTGAAATATTAGATGCATTAACCGTAGAGTTTCGTCGTTGGAAACGCCCTTTCGAACTTACATACGTTCATGCAAAGCATAAAAATGTGAATCGGAAGTTCATTAAACATTTCAGGTGTGTCAGCCCACGAATGAACGCTAAAAACGTGTAATATTATGCATGTGTTTTGTTTTTCACATGATTTGTTTTTGAGCTAAAACTTTTCACTTTTAAAATGTATTTTTTGGGTGCCATTCTTTTTGAATCAAGTATCAATACTCTGTTATGGCAAAAGTAGAAGCAATAAGGAAGCTTACCCAAGTTGAGAAAAGATCAATACTAGAAAGGCAAGTTACTAAAGGCCTGAAATGAAGTTTGAGGAGGGGATCATATCTTAGTAGAAATCAATCTAAGAGCTCAGCTGTACAGCGTCGAACGTTGTAGTAATCAGGACGATATTTGTGTAAAAGAGTTCAACTTTCAACGCGAAGGTAATTTGCATTTTTGTAACTTATTCACGTACGAGTTTAACGTTCTAATTCAAAAACTTACTTCTGAGGAAAATATCTGCCTCTCAGTAACAAATTTCTGATGAAAATAAATTAACATTGGTCCAGAAATGCATCTCTATCGACAGTGCATCAGTATTTGAGTGAATTCACTCCAACAAAATTGAAGCATTGGCATCACAGTGTAATTAAAGTATTGGCGTCACAGTGCAATTAAAGTATTGGCGTCACAGTGTAATTAAAGTATTGGTATCACAGTATAATTAAAGTATTGGCATCACAGTGTAATTAAAGCATTGGCGTCACAGTGTAATTAAAGTATTGGCGTCACAGTGTAATTAAAGTATTGGCGTCACAGTGTAATTAAAGCATTGGCATCACAGCGTAATTAAAGTATTGGCGTCACAGTGTAGTTAAAGCATTGGCGTCACAATGTAATTAAGGTATTGGCATCGCAGTGTAATTAAAGCATTGGCGTCACAGTGCAATTAAAGTATTGAGAGAAGGCGGACGACGAGAGTGTATACCGCCAATGCAATTGGAAGTTTGGGTGCCACAAAAAGTCCACGTAGTAGAAGTTAAGTCATGAGAGGAAGAGATGCAGGAAATTTAAATTAGTGTAGTAATTCCAAGTAAAATAACGAGCAGACACCAATGCGCCGACATTCACGAATGTAATAAATGGATTCTATCACGAGTGATTACTGAACGATATCAATGGAATAAAAAGGAATCACAAACAAAGCTATGACGCAGAAGAACTTTGAAACGACAACAAAAGGGAGAGCAGGACACTCTTACAATGGATTGTCGACAGCTTCGCGCCGACGTTTTAGAGTGATGCTATCGCAATGCAAATGGAGGGGAGAGCTCACATCAAATAAAGATTTTGATTCCAAAATGTAATGTGGTGTAGACAACAAGTTACTGAAGCACTATGGAGCCGATAATAAAAGTCAACTGCCAGGGAGTGTTGGCAGCGTAATTTAAATGAAGTGAAATGTAGACAATAAAATACTGATAGACTGAAGTGGTGGCAGCAAAATACAAACGAAGGGCAGCGCCGACGGCAATACACGATTCTAGCTAATATAGGAGAGTGCCGACAGCAGAAGACCATGAAAACTTTTAATCCGTCAAAATGTCGACGCCACTCCCGAAAGTTTTTATTGCAGAGTGAGGGGCAATGGCCACTTGAAGAGGCGAAAAGAGCGCGACGAAGAAATTGTAGAAGTCAGACGTCCTGGTGCGAGAATAGAATGTCTCGGCAGCGTTGGAGAGAGCGTGAAAAACTTGAGTTCAATTTCCGGATGATGAAACTGATCGGCGGTGCCTCAAACTTCTCGGAGATTTCTCTGTACAGTTCAATATATGAATATTGAAGGATCAGACTTTGTGTTCATTTCAATTGCTTAACACTCTGACTACGATTCTCCACGCTGGTAAAATTACATGCCGACAAATATCTCTGTTGTGAATTTAAAATTGAAGGATTTTGGTTTCACAAATTGGGTTACTCTATTAATTTTCTTTCTAATCAGAACTAGCTTATTCGATTGATGAGCACAAATTCAACGAAAACTTGAAAAATTGTATTTATACATGATAGTGCTTCGGTTACATCAGGTTAGGTTAGACGATCACGTGTACCATATACGACCCGCTTCGGAGGCAAAGTGTTGAGCTACAAATGCACGCTGATGGACCGCATTAACATCGATTTCCAGTGTGTTTGGTGTACCAAGTGCAAAGAAGTCAAAAATTTAATTCGAGTGGAACTAACTGCAAAGGCTTACTCGAAGAAAATGCTGCGGAAGTAATCCTTTTTCAATAGGAATATTTAAATCCTGCAAGAGCATTAGTTATGTAGAGTTATCTAAAAATTTATACTGATAATGAGAAAGCTTGAGAACTAATGAAAATGTAATGAGGCTCATACACTATAAAAGCATACTTGCTTAGCACTTGTCAGCAATACGGCGTCTTCACGACGGCAATCAGGGTTCTGTCTATGCAAATTCCGTCCCTCGGCTTCTGATCTCACGCAAATGCATCCACAAACAAGCCTTTGAAGTCACTTCGCTAGCTTTGCATCCATAAACAAACCTGTGAAGTTCACAGGCCAAACTGAGCCCCACTGTAGGTTTTGGGAGCGCTGCTGATCATGACTGACTGGTGCCGTGTGACCAGGCTTTGGTTGAGCCTCTGGCGAAGGCAGGAGTCATGTTTCCTTTCTTTTGTAGAGCTCCAGTTGAAGTGTGATGTTCCCTGGCTTTGATAAAGTCTCTGTTGGAAGCAGGTGATGTTCCCTGGCTTTGATAAAGTCTCTAGTGGGGGCAGGTGATGTTCCCTGGCTTTGATAAAGTCTCTGTTGGAGGCCGGTGATGTTCTCTGGCTTTGGTAGATCCTCTGTCGAAGACAGGGACGGTGCTCTTTCGGTCACGCTCTAGTAACTCTGACGCTAAAACCTATCGTGTTGATATTTATACAAATAAATCATGTATGGAATTTCTTTTAGCCTGCTGAAGCTCATGAAAGTAAGTAAAATCAGAATCTATCCTTGTATAATGAATGTCTACAAGCTTCGTATTACACAGTCTTGAAGTTTTAAGAAATCCAACAAGTTTTTGCAATTTCTTATAATTCAGATGGTCGTGACAGGAGGATGGATCATATTTACATATTTGAAGTACGTAGGCACTCAAGTTCAAGCCAAGTTAAAGATCAAACCAAGATGCTGGAGGCAGAACGTTCAGCATTTCTCGCCTGTACATTGGGTAGTTAGAAAGAAAAATGCAGTTGCTGTTACAAAAACTGATACTGATTGTAAATACTAGGTGATCTAACGTGCGTATAGATGTTACTATTTTTCAAGCTGAACAAGATATATATATATATATATCAGAATGCTAATTACTTAATCTTGAATGTTTACCAAATGCAACTCCTCAAATTTATTTCGTGTACCTGTATTCGTTCTCAAAAGTCAAACAAAAATATTAAAAAAAAATAAACAAAAGAAAACGATTTCCGACCCTGGATAATTCCAAAGGGGAACTACGCCTAAAACTGAGTAACTCGAACGTAGGTGCCGCGCTCCACAAAAGGAGCTGAGGAGTTAACTAATCACAACTCTTGCTTCGCAACCGACATTGCGGGAAGGTCGTCCGACTGGGACGAGAACTTCCCGTTACAGGAACCAAAGATGAAAAGATAATTAAGATTTCTAGAACATCTGAGCCACGAATTTCTCCCAGGGATGATTTTCTCTTATCTGGAGTTGAGGCTTTGAGATTATGCACGGGCTACGGTATCAACATCTCCTTGATCAATACCGGACTATCCCCCTTGGAGTGGTAGGGAAGCAGCTGAGGTCCCGAGTGTTCAGCTAAAAAATGCAACGTTTGACGTGCGATGTTGCTTTTCATTTTATCAAACGAAAAACGTATCGAACCATATAAATTCTGTCATACTTCTGTCTGCAAAATGAGAGAGAGAGAGAGAGAGAGAGCGGTCGTAAACAATGCAACAAAGGACAGAAAGTAGAGCTTCTCTGTGAATCAATCAAATTAGATCACAATGGTGTTCGCGACGAAACGATGAAGAGTTAACAACGACACGAGAGTGACAGACATGAGTATAGAGCACGGATGAAAACTTTTTTCCACAATTTAGTTCCTTGACCTCAAGTGGTTGCAGGGGCTAGAGCGAGTGGTGGTGAGCAGAGGCTGCTCGTGCCTGTAGTGCACAGGGGTCCAGGAAGGGCGCCGTATTAAAATTGGACGATACATTGAGTTTCAAATTTGAAAACATACTTTAATTTCGTTTGCCACTTCTTTACACTTCAATTAATGATTTTATTTATTCCAGAATAATCGTGTGCCTGTGCCCTGGAGCAGGCTGTTGCTCCATGTGTGCCGTGCGCCCTGGAGCAAGCTGTTGCTCCATGTGTGCCGTGCGCCCTGGAGCAGGCTGTTGCTCCATGTGTGCCTGCGCCCTGGAGCAGGCTGTTGCTCCATGTGTGCCTGCGCCCTGGAGCAGGCTGTTGCTCCATGTGTGCCTGCGCCCTGGAGCAGGCTGTTGCTCCATGTGTGCCTGCGCCCTGGAGCAGGCTGTTGCTCCATGTGTGCCTGCGCCCTGGAGCAGGCTGTTGCTCCATGTGTGCCTGCGCCCTGGAGCAGGCTGTTGCTCCATGTGTGCCTGCGCCCTGGAGCAGGCTGTTGCTCCATGTGTGCCTGCGCCCTGGAGCAGGCTGTTGCTCCATGTGTGCCTGCGCCCTGGAGCAGGCTGTTGCTCCATGTGTGCCTGCGCCCTGGAGCAGGCTGTTGCTCCATGTGTGCCTGCGCCCTGGAGCAGGCTGTTGCTCCATGTGTGCCTGCGCCCTGGAGCAGGCTGTTGCTCCATGTATGCCTGCGCGTTATTCAAAGGTTGGCACTTGGACAAAATCCCACTGCCGAAACTCCCAGTTCGTCCGCATGTATTTTTTGTTCTTAAAATTAATACTTCAAATATTTTGTACACACAAGGTTAGATGATTCCGATCTTGCAAAACAGAAGTATAATGGGAAAAATATTTACTTGAACACTTAATATTTAGTTTACTGCTGTGAATTCAATCCTCCATGTATCATGCTGATCATTACGCATAATATTTACCGATCGCATCTAACATGAATAAAAAAATGCTGTCACAGTTTTAGTTTATCGCATTCTCTGTCACAAAATTTGCGCCGCAACGCGAAATTTTGATTTCGAGAAAATAGTTAATTTGATTCAACTGGCAGAGCTCACCAGGTTCACAATTTTTCTGTGCATCCTCGCTCAAAGTCGACGGCCGAGTAATGATATCCAATTCGCGTGAACATCCCGAATTTGGGTTAAAGTAAGATGCAGAATCTGGGCCACGAGATTTCAATTTCGTTAGTGTTACTCCTCTGCGAGTGACGCGTTTTCTAATTGCAACCAATTCCTGAAGAGCTTGTCCTCGACCGTTTCTCGAGTATCTCTGAGGACACTTGAGACTTGTGGGCTGAGTCAAGTGGCCCCTTCCTCTGAAGAGCGAACGCAAGCCGCCGACGGCTTGATTATGATGAATTTCAGAATCTGACTGCGCTTCAAGGAAATTCTTAAAAAAAACTAATAATTAAATTCCTGCAGATGGCCTCCTTCCCAGTCTCAATCTTTAATTTTCTCCGGGACTCGATTTCTGATTAGACCCATTTAAAAAAATGGTTTTCTGCGAAAATACGCGAATAGAAATGACCGATTACACCACTAGATCTTTTCAACGAGGAACATATATTCAAGAGTTGGAAATCAACAGCCAGCTATGGAGGCAAAGAAAATGTTCAGTATGTGAGCCTGCATTTTTGCACTTGACTTAGAATTTTTTGCCTGATTTTCCTCTTAGTCGCTATTCGCACGTTATGCAAGAACTTGACTTCAGTGGGATCGGGATACGTTGGTAATTTTAACGATACTTGGAATTAGTCAATTTTCGAGAGGTCCAAAGAAAAATTTACCTGCTCCTTTGCCATCAGTCACGTTATGATTATGCCACTGTGGCAAGCCACCCACTGATTACACTCGTCAACAAATATAAACCAAAAGTTTTTAGCATGGAAAGCAATAGCTCTTGTATACTAATTTCGAGGTACTTTATCCAAATCTGGTCTCAGATTTGATCTATCACATCACAGTTTTGCGCTATCGCCCCCCCTCAATTTTATTTAGCTTTTTTAAAGTATTACATTTTCAATCTTTCTCATTTATTGCAAGTACCCTTGTATTTTTTTGTGTTATTGCGACAGTAGAGCTGCAGCAGACCCCTGGGCGAAAAAAGAATGGCTCCCATGCAAGAAGGAGTTTGATACCTGGTGAGAAGAACATCATCAATGATCCTTTTGTTCAGAGAAACATACTGTCTTTCCTCCACTACATATAAAAATTGGTTTGATCAAACGAATTGTGAAAACTCTTGATCGCAATGGAGACTGCTTCTACCACATATGTTCAACCCTTTTAACTCTGAGGGACGAGAAAAAAAACAGGAGCATTTGATGGCCCTCAGATAAGAAAACTCCTCAGAGATGCCCACTTCGTCACGACATGAATGCAGTAGAAGTCATAGCTTGGAATGATTTCTTTGATATAATAAAGAATTTCCTGTGAGACAGGACAACTGACAACTGTAAAGAAACTGGTGAGGAGCTGCTTAAAAGTTTTCAATCTCTTGGATGTAAAATGAGCAGCAAGTTGTACGTCTTACAATCATTTGAGTGTTTTTTCAGAGAACTGGAGTATTGTTGGGGAAAACCATGGTGAACGATTTCATCAAGACATTGAAGTTATGGAAGAACGCTACAAAAGCAGATGGGACTGCAATATGATGGCCATATGATGGGACTGCAATATGATGGGACTGCTGTCGGTGCTCGACGAGGGATGTTCCAGATGTTCTGCTGGCTGAATGACAAAGAAAAAGAAGTTCATGTAGGTGCAACTCAGTCATAAATCAGAAACTGTTCGCACATCTCTGGATGTATTTCTTTCACTATTAGCCCAAAATGGCTAATTCATGTATCTACAATGTTTATCTACATATCTACATACATCTATATAACATCATATCTTAAAAGTCTGACGTGTTGGACAAAAAATAATAGCATATTTGGATTCCGGGTACCAACATTACCTATAATTCGTGAGAAAACACCACACCAGAAAAATTGTGTTTACCTGTGTCATTGAACAAAATTTTGTGCTAGCGAATAATATTAAATCCTGCCCTCAGAGCAGTCTTGACACACCTGTTATGCTAATATTTAATTGTCAGCTCAGTGCTGCAGCGGTAAGCGGAATGTGAGAGTTTGCGTGGCTGTTTGATCCAGTGCAAGTTAAGTTTTTCGAGTGCATTCTTCACAATGACGTGTCACTTTAGCTCAACAGGTTAGTGAATTAGTTCAGAAATACGTTAATGTGTTTTTCACGAATATAACTAAAGTTATTTTGACTTATGAATACTTCAGAAATAGTTTGCGTTTAAGTCGATGCAACATGGCATAGAAAGTTGCGAATTAATGTTTTTTCTAGTTTTCCATTTACTCTCAGTTCACTCATATTGATTGTCAGGTTAAATTGAATTCTCGAATGAAATACCACAGACTTACGCTATGTGAATCGCTATTGTCTCACTCATCGTACTGTCATATGAATAAAAAAACGCCAATTGTAATTTATGGCACATATTTTTGTGTCAAAATTTGGGGGGCAAGAAGACACAAACGACTGTTTTCAAAGCGCACCATTTTTTCTGGCGGTGTAGCAGGCAGTCAGACTAATGTACACCGCTGTTATTAAGGCACAGAAACAAAGGGGACTACAAAATTCTGGTTCGTAATTCACTGTTTGTAATTCAATAATTTCGAGAAAAAGACTCGCGGTTAAGTGCAAATTACCAGTGGGCGTAACCTACCCTCGATGAATTTAATTGCTCCACTCCGTTGGGGCTTGAGGTCAGTAAGTGTATGACTTTTTTATTTGTAATTATTGAATTATAAACCGTGAGCATATTTTTTGGTCTCCTTTGTACACAAGTATCCAAAAACATCATGAAAAACAGGTATTTGCATTGGGCTCATGTTATCAGTATATTATCCAATTTTCTGAGAGATCGAGATGGTTTCAAATTTGCGATTTTGAGATGAATAAAGTTAATTTATTTTTGGAAACGATATCACTCTCTTGACATCGACGATATATCTCCATCGTTTCTCCCACGCATCTCTCTCACGCAATTTAAATTTAGAAAAACCTACCCCTACGTGTAGCATCATCTCAATTGCTGTTAATCATCAAATTGCTTCCCTATCAGCGCCCAGAACTGAGTTGTTGGAAGCCTTACTCGTTGAAATGCGATAATCGCTGGGTTCTGTCCTTCTTATCCTGTTCTCCATGCCGTGTGTCGTGTTATTTCCACTTCTAGCATTTACCGCGAATATTTTGTTATCAAATGGGAGACCTAGTTGAATTTTTTTTGGGGGGAGGGGAAGGGGGAGGGTGTAGACACAATTGTTGTTTCCATTTACTAGTTAAAGTAATATGTATATTTTACTAGAATTTTCTCCTGCAAAAGCCACGAAGAGAGTGTGTACGAAAGGGATAAAAGCCTGGAACATGAGTATGGCGTGCGAACATTCTATTTAACATGAGGCATCAACACTCGCCATCCAAATAGGACGGGATAAAATGAAGTGCGACCATGGTGCTGAGCAGCGGTGTATGATGTTCTCACAAATTTTGTACGGAATTCTTTGCGTCAAGTTTTGCGTTGGATTCGAACGGTGAGAATTTTGATGGAATTTTAAATTTCTTTGTTTTCGGTATTAAGAGGGCAAGTTGACGAATTTCACCCTAGAAATTTCCTCAGAGCTTGCTTCTGATCTCAAGGAGGACACTAAAAATGCATACGTTAAATAAGTTTTCGGGCAAACTATTGTTCTTTACGCTCATGCTCCCAAGGAGTGAAATACGAATTTGTACGCATACTCGTATGTGTAACTAATGGTTCCCCTGCCATTCATACCCTTCAAATGTAAGAAACGTAGCTATTTCCTACCTATACATTCACTAATCAACATTCTGGTTGAAACAGATTAGCTTGTGATGGATGATAATTAAGCCTGAAGTAAAAAACTGTGATTAAGGAGGTAAGAGTTGGATAAGGGATCTAATGAAGTCTAAGTTTAGGGAGATAATGGGCCTCGGATGGATGAAAATTAAGCCTGAATTTAATGACGGTGCTGAATTTTGGATGAATCGTAACTAAGCTTAAACTAAATAATATTATGATCTTTAAAATGAATAATATTCAAGGTGAAATCAAATGAAAGCAATGTACTTCTGATGGATGATAATTAAGCGTTAAGGGTTTTGGGTTTTGGAAACTTTTTTGTTTGTGATGCAATTCGGACGAAATTTGCA
>VOMN01005908.1:0-11633 GCA_014899125.1 Orchestia grillus | reverse complement strand
CGTAGAGTTTAGCGACATTAGTTCGATGACTGCATAGTGAAATTCGTGTTTTCGTTACCGTAGATTTAAAATCGAAAAGTCAGCTCATTTTACAATAACATTAGTTTTTCGTTCAGTGGGGAATTATTCTTTACTCTGGAAGTCATATGATATTGAAGGACATCCTCAGAGCTTCAAGATAACAACATCTTCATCCACTGAATGAACATGAAGTAAGACTATGAAGACGTGAAAACTATGAAGACTATGACGTAAGACTATGAAGACATGAAGACTATGAAGACTATGACGTAAGACTATGAAGACGTGAGCATATGAGGACACCACGGATGAGGTCATCATTAGGCACTTTCATTTCCTCGTGAAATTAGGTGGCTGCTTGAGCCCTTTTGATGGAGAATTAACGCAAAAATCTCATTTAGCTCGTAAAGTTGAATTACTGAAGACGGGAAATAAGTTTTCAGTGAGTCTTCATCACTGATCGTAACCTGAGCGAACACGCTGCAGTTGATGCTTTTCCGCGTGTGGGGAAATTGAAGTGTCTTCTTTCTGCAGCCTCTTCAAACCTCAGGCAGCTTAATTTTGGTCCAGCAGCGATGTCTCTGAACGCACAATAAGTCCAAAGGAATGTATTTGTAAGCACGCGAATAAGATGCTTTTAAAAGTTTAAAAATCAACACCTCTGTCACACCTGAACCATCTTCAATTGTTCACCCACTAGTGCACACCAAGGCTGAGAGCGTCGTCTAACTCTCAATGAGGCCCCGCAAAAAATTCACGGCTCTCTCGCTCAAGTGCTCTACTGAGAAAACTGTGCTTAATAAATTAGCACCCACATTTTATTGAGTACAGCACGAGGACAAGCTAAGGTCAGATTTGAGAGGGGCCACTGTTATATCGATCATCACATCGTTTTTGAATACATCATTGTGCATACATAAATACTACATCATTACGAATACAAGCACATCGTTGCTGCATCACTACTGCATCATTACAACATCATCGAGAAATACATCATCACCCACACTTTAAGAATACTTCATTACTACATCATTACGGAACGGCTTACGGTGCCTCTCACATTTCAATGAGGACACAATCATTCCATAAAATTTTCGTTTTGAGCGGCTCTCGAGTCTTCCTGCAGCTTAGAGTCGAGAAATTTATTCCTCCTGCGAGTGCATTGAGCCATTAGAAGTGCGTAGAGGGAGCGAGAGAGAGATGTGGTCACTGTAGGATAAACGAACATTTTTGTTTTGTATCATGTTTTTTTAAGTTCATCTTCGTGATCTAATGCTCATTTCTCGGGTTCATCCTCATCAAATTTTATCAAAAGAGGGTGGTGAAATTAGCGAAATAACAGTGGTTGTGGTAAGGGATCAATTTGGTTGTGTTCATAGAAGCTCGGTGCTGAATTTACGCTATTGCATTCACAGCTAGACTTTTCCTTCGACTTTGCAACGCTGACTCACTTTATGACTCTAAAATGGGAATTGTAAGGCTACCTAAAAATTGATATATTTGCTCCAACTGGAAAGCAGAGTTTACTCATTCTGAATAATCACACAGGTTCAAAAGTTGATGAATGACACACTGATTTATGATGCATTTATGACATAACCAATGTATGATATAGGATGTGGGACATAACTATTGTATGATGATTTTAAGCAGGTCAATGTCTTACGTTTTGCACAGTTTCACTCTGAAAAAAGAGGAATGAAGGCCACTTTCAAATTTACCATTGTTCATTATGAAAACCGTAACAACGTTGAATTAGAAGCTAAACAATATAAGTGAACGTTTCTGCCTTATAGGCCATTATCAACACGTGAAATGGAAATTAAAACGTACGTAAAATTAGAATACAGCGTTCAGCTTAGAGTCACTGATAAGTTAAACCAACTGCGAAGAAAAGGTGGTCTGAGTGCCGTTTAAAATCTGTTTATCTGATAAAATGAACAAGGATTCCAAATGCAGGACTCCGTAGAAACTGATATCTAGGCAATTGCTGTAAAATTTTTCAAGTTCACCGGTAGATGATACTTTTCTGCATGAGTGCGACCAGCAGAATGACTGGGAGTTGTGAGAAGTAGATTAGTACGGGCACTTTCGCCAGCCTGCTCCGTCGCGCGAATACCCAGGGCTCCACCACTAGAGCGAACGTATTCAGTCGCACAATGTGTGCAACGGTGTTTGTAGATGATGGACGAGAGCATGCTTTTCGGCCGCTTGTCTTCGCAAGTAAATATTGACCGTATATTTGATTTATTAACTGAAAAATTTAAAGTTTACATAAATGAAGTATTTTGACTACAACGAGATCAGATTTTTGAAAGTTTTTCAGACTGAGGGCCAAGAAAGAGTGGGGCATAATAAATCTTTCTTTGGAAGACTGTAGTCGAAGAAAAATTAGGAAAATATTTAGAATTCAGAAAATATACGATGATGGTTTCAATGAATTGTAATGAAAATCCATTAGCAGGAGAAAAGATTTTTAAGAACTCAAGTTCGTCATGCAATGAAGCAAAATTAGGGGAATCATTTTTATGTGTTCCCACTAGGCATGGAGGGGCGAAGGACGGCTAGCCCATCACAGGCTCGAAAATGTCAGCGCAACAACTAAACACAAGAGCAACTCGAAGTGATAATCGTTTGAAGACTTTCGCATCAGAACAACCCAAAGTTTAAATTAACTGCACTTCTTCAAAATTTTAAACTTTTGCATTCCAAAAGAGAAAATATGAAAATATTCAACTGAAAAAATCAAGTGAGAACTTCGTGGAACACGTCGGTAAAGCCATTTTGTTTGGATGCTGAAATTAAATTTTAAATATAGAAAGATAAAGGGACCTAGTGGCGTATCCTCTTGTTACCCAAACTGTTCCTAAATCGAGCGTCCAAATATGCTATTAGTATCGATAATAGTTTTATCCGCGAGTGGCTTAAGTAGACTAGAGGATCTTCTTGCCATGTGACATGTACTGAGAGAGTTAGTGAGCTTCAATATGCCACTCTTTTTCACCTTCGGATATGAATGACAAAAGAGTACAACGAGCTTATCTTGAGACTTGGTTCATTTTTGTGCTTTCTGCAATAGCTCAGCAGCTACCAAAATACCCTGCGTAAAGAAATTAACGGAATAGTAGCGGAGTATAAAAATCAAATGAAGGTGCTTGGCACTGTGCCATTCCTGAGTCCTTTGGGACTGCTTAGCTTTCGACAAAACTCAAGAGTTTTAGGGCTCCGGCCTCCGGAGTTGTGGAAGGCCGGTCATCCTTCAGACGACAAGGACAAATGAAGTATTTTGCTGGGAGTGGCGGCGACAGTCGGGCGGCGCACAAAGCGGAGTTCCAGATGAGCTGATCTGTCACGCCCCGAGGTGGAGGGTGGGGTCACATGAGCAAGAATGGAAATTGACAAATTAGACGACATTTTTGAGCTCTGAGCTCACATTTCTTCTACATTGTTTGGATCCTTACCAGTCCGAATTCCCTAATTAAATCATACATTTCCCGGATCTATTTGGTGTTACATCTTAGTAATTCAGAGAAGCAGCGTTCTGTTTTTTGAGATTTCAACATTATTCGTAGATGTAAAGAATTTCAGTAACCCAGATGTAGGAAGAGAAGGAAATAAAACTTTTCTGTAACCATTCTTCCCGAGTAACATTAATTCTTAAGCTAATTAAATGTAATAGACGTGATAGAAATTCTCGGTTCTCAGCGGCATTAAATTTTACACATCATTAAATTTTTCATGCGAAGGCTAGATATTTTCAGTTTTTTCCAAACTCTCGAGAGTAACTAGGCTCCCGAGACAAAAAATTAGTTCCCTACTACTAATACAGGTTCGAACCTCTACGAGCACGAATAATAGCAGCAGTTCTTTGCATCATTGAGACTAAATGTGTCCTAATGTACACCTTGTAGATTTTAAACCACTCTTCCATCAAGTAATCTCGTAGTGCGGCCACAGTACGTGGACGATCTTCTCAATGTGTAACTTGTTGTTCTGATTGGTCATACAAATTTTTTATCGGGTTCATATCTAGGGGATTTGCTGGCCAATTTAATTTTCTGACATACCCTGAATGACTGTCATGCCAATTAATGAGAGTTCTAGCCCGACGATGGGGCAGTTGTCATCTACAGCACAAGCTCAAAATATAACCATTGACTAATTTTTTGTCCGGGAAACTCATAATTCTGAGTAGATTCAAAAACTGTTCTACAGCATCAACTGTCAGATTACTCTAGTGTGTTTCGGTAAATCAATTTGATTATTTGTGTACTATTTCTAAGTATCGTGATTTCGATACAGTAAGACTGAAAATATGCAAGTATGAAAACATATCTGAGGAATTTCATTAAAAAAACGAAAGTGCTCAAAATCCTTCTAAAAAATGTGGGTCACTGCTTAGTATCATTTTGGAGAGAAGATTGAATGTGCCCGAAGATTACGTGTGTTTTGAGTACTTGTATGTTGAGGGCCTTTGTGAAACTTAGGTCGCTCAACAGTCTCCGCATCAATTGCGTTCTTGAGCTACCTTAGAAAAATTGTATTTTATTCATTAATTCATAACGTTGCATTGAATGTGCGGGCGAAAATAGATAACGAGCACTTATTCTATATCACACGAACATCACTTTACTGAATCTTTCGTTTATGATAAAATTGGGTATCAATGTGTCTCAACTGACGCCCATTTGCAGGAAACGTTGACAAAACATTTCTTTATGCACTAGTGAGAAAAATTGAGGCCTATAAACGAGTTAATCATTAGCTAAACATCAATTCAAAAGTTTCAGCGGGCATTAATAATTATTTCATTCACAAGGGTCAGTGAGCTCCTGTGTTTTGCTCGCCCTAGAAAAGAAAGCCACGCAACAAATTATGAGGCGAGCCTGATGGCCTCTAGCACCGCTCTGAGCTGATAGCCGCGTCTTAGGAGAACAAAAACAGCCATTCATCATCGCGCAGGGTTGCCAGAAACACCAAAAATGGGCGCAGAGAAAACAAAACGCGAGCAAGAAAGAGGTGTGAAAGATGAGACGTCTCTCAATATAACCTTCTGTGGCCCCCTCCAGAGCTCTTGCTGGCGCTGCCGGGCCGCTTCCAGGACTTTGTAAGAACTCTTCGTCCGAGGGGTTTGAGAGTCGTGTATGTGCTCCTTCTGCGTGCAAGATGACCACAAGATGAGTGAGTGATGTGTGTAAGAAGTATACAAGATGAGTACAAGATGCATGCTTGATGTCTGCAAAAAGTGCAGAAGATGAGCACAGATATGTGCATGATGTGTGCAAGAAGTGCGCATGATGAGTACAAGATGTGTGCATGAAGTGCGCATGATGAGCACAAGATGAGTGAGTGATGTGTGCATGAGTCTGCAAGGCGAGATGGCCACGGTGCTCTCACGAGAGGACTGAATGGAGAATGCAGAACACAATGGAGTATGGAGCAGCACGAGCGGGTCAGTGGTCTATTCTTGGGCTGCTATCCAAGCCCAATGCCTGACAGTGAAATGAACGCACCATGTCAGCATCCGTGATTACATTGCAACACATCCATCACCAACACAAAGCTTATCGCGGACACTCACTGAAACCGAGGACATTGCATTGGTGGAAACATTGTGTCGCCTAATACACATTTTAAATGTAACTTTTGATAACGCAACAAACGCAGTTATCCTAAAAGAAATACTTCTACATTGATGTACGGAAAAAAAGAAAGGAAAAAGGGTATTATTCAGCGTGCAATATATACGAGAATCTGATTGAAAACACAAGCTCTCAACGATTTAATAAGTTTCACGTACGTCCTTGTACTGCATGTGAGTACGGAATGATGTCTGTATAACGAGATATCCGTGACCGTCGCATGTTTGAGCAAGTGCATTAGCTTCAAAATGCTAAATCTAACGAACGAAGCCTTGAAGTGTTACATCGAAGTTTTGCATCAAAACGTCATCAAAGCAACACCAAATTTGCGGTCAGTTCGATTCAGTTCATATTTCACGAGTGTCTATTTATTCGTGTGGTCTCGTGAGCATAAAAGAGTGTACATTAGTGACGGTTTCAGTAAACAATAAACGAATCATTTTTCGTACAAAAGAATACTTTTTGTTTAATTTCAAACTTTAAGTCACACATATGTATTGCCATCATATAGACAATTTTGCTGGTCTTCAGTTTGTATTTTAAAGCATTCTATTCCTCAAATTATGCAACACTTATAGTTGTTATGGGTATCTTGATTCATTAGTAACTTTGGACTAGAAAGTATGTTAGTAATTCATTTTCTGTAAATGGAAAACCTGAAAGATTATATTTAAATACAATTTTATTTCAAAACAAGTAGTTCGCAATGAAAAGGTGACGGCGCATAATAAACTGGCGAATGAAAACGTGCGGACAAACAAGCCACAATCTTTAAAAACAGTCAAAAATTGTTTCATCTTTAAAAGTTTAAGTCAACACTTCAATTCGAAATGAAAAGAAAATTCGTATACAATTGTCCTCAGCATCATTTTACTGCTCCGGTATTCTCAAGTGAGTGAAAGAAAGGACCACAATTCCGAGACTTGACAACTGGATTTTGTTTTTTCCACTATCCCGTCTAGGCCTCATGAGCCTTGCTAGATTTGGGCGCCCGGCACCTCGCTTGTAGTCAAGGCCTCAGGGATGCGGTCTTTAGACTCCACCTGCAGGAAGATAAATACTTCAGATGGGTCTTCAGCCCATGAATAAATTGATGTTGGGAATTATCACGGAGAAGAAAAATGCGCAACCTGTGAATAGCGCAGAGACAAAAGGGCGAGCAATCCAGGAAAAACTACTGCATAGCTTCGTAAGGATGCGAGCTGAATAATTCATAGTAAAATAAGCCTACGTTGTTTGCCTGTAAATGCAGATTGGTATTTCTTTCTAAGGTCAGCCTATTGTTGAATTCAAAGGGCTAACCCTGCTAGCCTCGCACTAAGTCATCTAATCCGATCTTAGATTTTAGTAAGATGTGACGAAGGGATGAGTTCGTTCGTCGCTATGCTCAAGTCATTGCCTCCATTGGCAACTGGAGCTTGGTTGAGCTTTCTTGGTCAGGACGAAGTTTTAAGTGTAAAAAATCCGGATATTAAACGCCGGTACATCATCGGTTCAAATTGAAGAACGTGGAGGAGGGAGCTGCTATGGAAGCAACTTCTTTTAATATTTAAATAATTTCGCAAATACCCCGTCATTTTGGCTACAAAACTCAGGCCCCATGAGGCAGGTCCATATAGTTCTGACAACACTAAAGACAGGGAAATTTACTCCCAGTGCATAAAGCCTATTATTCATTCTGGTATTTCACTGCACTAACTCGGAAGCCTGCGAGAGCGTCTCATCGTAAATAAGGGCAAGGCGTTCACAAGCCTACAATGAAAATTGATGTGTCGCACCCTGCAGCACGTTGAGTTTACGGCACTCGAGACGATTGCGCTCGTCGGCACCATTGCTAACAACCCTGCTGGCAACATTGCTGGTGACACTACTGGCAACATAATAGGAATAAATCTATGGCTGGTCTGAACAATGTGGCGACTAAATAACAGGGCGAGTTATGAGCTGCTACGGCCGAGCTGTGATGATTAGTCTAAGAGAGGCACGTAAAACCTCGAACTGCTTTTTGTGTTTAAGGGACTAGAGCTCTGCTTAATGAACTGATCATTCTTGGAAATAAAAGCCGTTATAAGTACATACTACTAGTCGCAGAATGGTATCAAGGTGTTGTGGCTAATAGACAGCAAAGCATGAACTTGTAGCAAGTTGTAGAATGTTGTAGCTAGTAGAAAGTCTACCTGTAACCTGTTGTAGACCTTTTTAGCCAGTAGACAATAGAATGTTTGCTTGTAGTCATTTGTAGAACGTATTAGCCAGTAGATAGTAGGACGTCTAGTGAATAAAAAGTTGCGTCAGTGTAGATAGAAAGTGCACCTGGTGCCCTAGCAAGTTTTACAGGATGGGTAAAGAATTACTATTTGCAAGATATTACGTTAACTCTAAAATAAGTACAGTGTAGCTCCTTAAAAAGGTCTATTTTAGCTCTCTAGTAAATAAGCGTGCGAGCTAAAATATATTTACATTCTTGAGTAATTATAGGAAACCTTCCACGAAATTCGAAGTAAGTCTAGTTTCGCCGTTGCCGATGTCGAATATTATTGTTATGAAACGCATGTTATCGAACGCAATAGAGACGAAGAAGAAAATGAGAATGGAAAGAAGACAGAAGGAAATGTGGATATATATTGGGCTTAACTTTCGTCATTCATCCTCTTGTTTTTCAATTTTTTCTCACTGATCTAATCCTAACTATGCAAGTATGCGTACGGGTGTGTATATGTACTTCAAGCAATGTCGATGAATATTGTAGAAGTTTCATCTCATTGGACACGTTCCCCGAAATTCAGGTTCCCATTGTTTCATTTAAATTATTTTATGATATGGATCTGAAAATAGGAAATAAATCTTACAACAACTCTGCCAAGTTTTCCCCAAAAAATTGTTTCCTGGGAGCATTGGTGGTCGCAGTAAGTGGGATCGACTTGCCGAACTCTTTGCGTGAATGTTGCTGAAGATTTTGGCAGCAGTTTTACCACACGTTTTCATGTAGTTTTCACCAGCATGTTGGTAGACGACTGCATTGCTGTTATTGTTCTGGAAATTAATCCCTAGCGATGATCAATTTAGCACTATAGAGGTTACGTTCAGCTGATTTGACTATCCTCGCGGTTGAATACCTTCAAGTCCATTAATTTGATTATTCTTCTAATGAAGTGCAGAGTGCAGGCACTCTCGAAATATTTTTTCCCCTAAGTAAGTTCTTTCCGCTATTTTTTCTTCTTCTTAAGTGATACGTTCTTGTATTTAACTCCCTCTCTTAATGGTGAGCTAAGAGTATCGTTGGTTTATAAAATGTTACGTTGTTTTCTCGGTTACTTCCGCGTCATTCTCCGTTGTAACGCGACACCAATGGAAATATTCAAGCAGCACGCATTATGTAGTTTTGCTCCACGGCATCTTAAGTATAGAGAATAGAATATGATACTCTGAGATGCAGGCGGAATGCCTCATAAAATAATTCTGCTCAGCAAGAGAATACGAGGACTAATAAACCATGAAGAAACAGGAAAACGTTTTTTTTACTATTGAATATATAATAGCTGGGAAAAAATCTATTCTACATAAATCCAGCAATATGAAGTCCTTCAACGCATCTTACGCATTCATCAACTGTTTCCCCCAGTTCACTGAAAATCGTACTTGATTGTTCCTAAGGAATATGCGTTGAAGTACCGCTATGCATTTACAAATCGACGAAAGTATGAATTCAAACTGACATAAAATGTATTTTTATTACCGTTTCTCAATTTAGCAGAGCTATGAAGTAAACTGAACAAAATGCTTCAAAGAGCCTTCGCTTGTCCCTCTATTCCAATAAAATGCTGCGATAAAACTTCTATTATATTCTTTGGATGCCCTCTCTGAAGCAACTACCCGGAACTCTGATGAGAGTAAAATGAAGCTGAGCTCACGACAGCTGCAGCACCGGACACGGCTTTGTTGAAATCACAATCCAGACGAATTTAAATTGGTGAGTAGAGAACATTTGCGTGCATAGCGTTTTAAGGCAGCGTAACTGACGTGCTAGGTGTAGGTAGCAACGACATGGGTCCACACACCTACAATGCAAACTAATACCTGTTTACTACTCAAGTCTTCGCTTAAATGTTCACTACTCAAGCATTTATTCAAACGCTTAGTACTTGAAGATTCTCTGAAATGTTCGGCACATAAGCTTTCCTTTCAAACAAATGGCAGATTCAGCTCCATGATTTCACTGTAGGTACGTGACCAAATCTGGTAAACTCTTCCAAGTGCATGGCATGTAAGACTATTGAGCCCCAGCGTGCAAAACTTGTATCTTTGCATTTGTTTCTCTAATTTATTTCGCTGGAATTCCCTTCAGGCACAACTTCTTTCAAATATATTCAGTGCCAAAGCCAATTTCTTGTCCTGTGACATGCTGCCAAACACAGCAGGCTGAAAACCACAGTCGTAGCGTGCACGATAGGTACTCGCACAGCCACACTGTCCTGAGGAGCACACAGACACTGCAACACTGCGCTGCAGCGCACTGCACTTGCAGCTGCTCAGTGTCAATGGCGCACAGTTATTCTGCTCACTCTCACTTCACTCATGTAAAAACCGTTTTGTAGATTATTATGCACGATGATTTCAACCTAGAGCCTATTTCAGCAGTAGAAGGAGTCGGAAGTGTTTTCAACCACAAGCTGATCTTTTCTGTGAGCTATCAAGCTCTTTGGAAACAGTAACGCGAGCAAGAAGAGAATGTAACAGCTGGATTTTATGTGCAAAGGACGTGACTGGCCACTTTTAACATCGACTTGTGGTGGAAATTTCGTGTGAGCGCTCCCGCGATGCATCCAAAATTAGATTACGAGTCTACAACGCGCACGTGGGTATCATATTAAAAACCCAAGGAGAATAAATCCGTTCCGCTCAAGGCTTTGTGTCACAGGCTATTGGACCTGCTCCTAACCGCAGGCGTTCGGTTAAGAAAGGGGGGCTCTAAATTGTACGACACTTCAAGATGATGGGTCCTCACTTAATAACTGTTCATTCGAATTATGACTTTAAATTCTTATTTCAACTACCGAGCCATGCTCTGTCTATTCAAGATTGCAAAGTTTTCACACAATTCTATTCATTTCAAGATGACCAAATTCAACTCTCCTACCACTAGTGTCCACACAAAATTACAAGAAAATCTCAAAATTTTGTACATAATAGAAACTTCAACGCAGCCTCATCCATTTGTTTCTCTAATGTTTCGCGTATTCGGTCACAAAAGCCGAAAATTCATTCGTTTTTCTCTCACGTCCCTCCTAGGCCTCGTGAAGCTGGCTGGATTTGGACACCCGGCACCTCGCCGGCCTAACGATGGCACTCAGCTCGAGTATCGGCACGTTCTCGGATGATGAAGCACCAGTGGAGCAGAGGACATAAAAGCGCTGGTGTTCGCGTCGAAGAAAAGCTCCGATATCACTCATCGAGATTGTCGCTCAGATCCCCGGGGTGAAAGGTTGATGTTGTTTTCCTGGCTCGATTTTTACCAGCATCGTATGATAGAGATTCTAATATATGACTCGCCGTAGGATGAAAGGTGACTTTTCATTTTTGCAGTGAGAAAAACTGTAGCCTAATTTCAATCCAAAAAGGATACGCATTAAAAAGTGGTTTTAACTTAGGACAGTTTTTTCTAAAGAAATTTAGCCATCAGAAAACAATATAATGTGTGTTATAAAGTATATCCTTAAAAGACAATCTTACAATTTGCAAGAAAAGGTAGAGACATAGAACGAGTTCACTTAATTTTGAAACGAACGATAAACGAAGAGGCAGAAATTTAGTTGAGCTCTATTCCCCAGTAGACAATTGTAAGAATTTCATTTTTCGTTCCAGTAAATTAAAAATTGGATGAGAAACTACAAAAATATCAAAGAATCTGAGTTTTAGGTTTCTGCTCCTGGTAGGCCTTGGATACAAGAGGATGTGAATTTCCTAATG
>VOMN01005899.1:1597-12006 GCA_014899125.1 Orchestia grillus | reverse complement strand
CTCTCTTTCCACCTCTACATCTCTACTTCTCTCTCTTTCCACCTCTACATCTCTACTTCTTTCTCTCTTTCCACCTCTACATCTCTGCTTCTCTCTCTACCTATACATCTCTACTTCTCTCTCTACCTATACATCTCTACTTCTCTCTCTCTACCTCTACATCTCTACTTCTCTTTCTCTATCTCTACATCTCTACTTCTTTTTCTACCCCTACATCTCTACCCCTCTCACTCTCTCTACCTTCATCTGTGTTTTTTTCCAAGGGAGGCCTACTTAGGTTCTCGTTGTGTCGGTATCGAAGAGAACTGCGCGTTCAGCAGTGCTGTAAATACAGTCAGAGTTCAGTGTTTTAGGGCTGTATGTTCGTTATTTTTTATCGTATAGGTCCTGAGGTTCTGTGTGACACAGAGACTCATTCTTGGCTAATTCATTGCTTTTACGACATATTGGCGTGTGCTGATGCTACCAATTCGCTCGTTTTAAGAAGATACATTGGCTTGTAGTAACAAAACATATTGGATCGTGATTATAAGACATATTGGCTCGCGGTAACGAGATATATTGGCTCGTGGTAAGAAGACATATTAGCCTTCGCTAGTATGTTACAGAAATACGCCGAGGCTACAAAGCGCGACTTGTGCGAATGCGTCAAGATAAAAGTGACGTGGCCTTGTATAGAGGCCTCGCCCTGTGAGGTCCAGCCTCCTCAGCCCGGGTCTTCGTTTGACCCACTGGCCCACTGCAAGGGGCGGGACTATGTATGGGTCCCCAGAGGCCGGGTCCCACCAGCTCAGCGTCCTGGTGTGGGCGCTGTGCTGTTCCCTCTGCCAGGTCTGAGCGGCCCCTACGATACATAGGAGGGTGCATTAAAAAGGAAACATGAGTTCAAACACGGTGTGGTATTCCAAGTAAATGTTGCTTTTGATATGAAGGCCTTTCTCCCTGAGTCAGCTAGGCGTAACCATGATGCAGGATTAAAAACTCTAGTGTAAGGCGCCAACGCCGGTGGAGACTGGAAAAAGAAACCGAAAAAGTTCTATTCCTGTATACTAGACGCCCGCTGTGCCCATGACCCACACAACGTTTTAATTTCGTTCCATTGAGAACGGGTGTCGTAAATACACTCGCAAGCTTTGGAAAATCCATCTTATTTCAGAAGAAGTTCTACAAATCGTACTTGAAAACTGTAACCTGAGAGTTCTATATCTCAAGAAAAACTATACATCTATGGACGGGTTCGAAATTTTCAGAATTGGTTAGGTACATATTCTGCAACTTGAAATGGGTGTCCTGTTGTCTGGACGCTTGGTGGTAACGTTACCGAATATGGAGGAGGGTAACTGAGTGGAGTGGCAAAACGGTGCTCCTGTCCATGCTACTGCCTCAACATTTTACGCTGGAGTGAGTGGTGCGTGAAGTGTCACATTACGTTCTGAATTATGTTGCATTACGTGCTTTCAAGTCTTCTTGCCGTCCCCTTAACTGAATAGCATTTACATCAGCAAGTGGACCTCGTGTTCCCTTCAAGACTTTATCTCCGGAACGAATTCTCAAGACTTTGTCTCACGGGAACAATTACCAAACTGACGAGTAATTTTTTAGAAAATGATCCACATTCATTTAGAAATAAACCATATACATTAGTAGATTAAATCAGAATAGATGTGAGCAACTTCGAAAACTTGAAGGTAACCTAGCGTGACGTGACACTAGTCCCGTTTGGAGCTCTCTGTGCTGCTGCACTCAGACTCTCCATGTGTTGTGTGGGTGGTCCAGTGGTCGCTGTAGAATAGGTACACCCATTTCTAGGGCACAAAGAAAGGAAGTGTGCCCCTGCATGGGGTACAGTTCCTTAGTGGACAGGTGTACGAACCTTCACACTCGCTCCTTTAATGCGGGACTGAGTCTCTGGCATCTGGTGGAGACAAATTCTCCCTGTACTTCTTCTGTGTGAACAATTGTATGAGCTTATGTTATTATTCTATTGAAAAGGTGAGTTACGTATTCACGATGCTGTCTTCAATGGAAACGTAGTTAAAACTCCAGTACAATAATTCCCACGTAAATACGCGGCCGTCTGCCCAGGATCGTAGTGCAGTGAGAACTACTTGGTTATTTTACTCTTCGCTCTCTATGGATATCTCCAAATCCACTTCCCTAAGAATGCTGCTGTTTTTCCGTAAAAAGCTCAATGCAGCGGTAATCCATGTGCACACATACGGCTGCAGTTGTAATGGAGGTGTGCACACATACGGCTGCAGTTGTACTGGATGTGTGCACACATACGGCTGCAGGTAGTTGCCGGTGCCGTATCGCCGAAGTGATTAGGTCGGCTGAGAGTTTGTAGAAGCTTTTGATGATTACCGCGCAGGTTTGGAATAGATTGTCCTGTAGGTCACTTCGTGTTGCTACTCAGTCTACATTTTTCGCCGCCCGGTCGGTAATTAACTTACTCGGTGGCGATGTCTGCGCTTGGGCGGCCCAAATTATAGATAATTAATTATACCTAATCATAGTTAGTTCGACAGAGGAGTTGCACTCGAGATCATCCTAAATAACTTTGCATTCATTGAACATTTCTGAGCATTGAATATTCTTGCACGATGTTGTGCAGGAGTCCTGGTGGAGGTGTACGGCGGTATCTGCTGAGCGATAAGGCTTATCATCGCTGATAGGGGGGCGCCTCTACCTGCTGGAGAGGAGCCCTTTTCTCCCGCTCTGATTGTCGCATAGCTCTGCTCTTAAGATTTGTTCATTGATTCAAGCGTTCGAGTAAGATACGCGTAACGCGTTTTGAATGGGCGTGTGAGGTGGGGGTCCCACGGGCCTCTGCGGGCACCAAAACGGCATACTCGTACGAAAACTCTACATACTCGTACGAAAACTCTACATACTCGTACGAAAACTCTACATACTCGTACGGAAACTCTACATACTCGTACGAAAACTCTACATACTCCTACGAAAACTTTACCTGCTCGTATAAAAACTTTACCTGCTCGTACAAAACCTTTACCTGCTCGTACAAAACCTTTACCTGCTCGTACAAAACCTTTACCTGCTCGTACAAAACTTTACCTGCTCGTACAAAACCTTTACCTGCTCGTACAAAAACTTTACCTGCTCGTACAAAACCTTTACCTGCTCGTCTAAAAACTCCACATGCTCGTACAAAAACCGCACAAACTCGTACGAAAACTGCACATGCTCGTACAAAAACCGCACATGCTCGTAGACCGAGCGCCTCGTCGGCAGTGCGAGGCCGNTTATTTTGGCATCAATGGAACCATGGAATTTGAAGCCTGCGCTGGCTGAAATTATGGTGAATTGCTGTTTGTTTTGGCCGTGAGGGTGTGGTGCAGGCCGTGGGGGGTGGTACAGGCCGGGGTGGTGCGATGCAGGCCAAGTCCCCAAATGGAGACCTGGGCAGGCCCGTGGCGCCAGGTTGTGAGGGCGCCGTTCAGGTCTCCAGGAGCTCCCATTAGGCAGAGGGTTCGCTTCGTGTGAGCTCTTCTCTGCGCTGGCGGTCACGGCGGGGTGTGGTTAGAGCTCAAGTTTTCTGTGCAGGTGTTGTGCTTTGGTGGTGGATCGGCACCGCGTATCAGATGTCTTATTCAAGTTTTTAGTATTCACGTTGCAATAAGTATTCAATTGATGTGTTCAGTGGGGGTAAATATTTATCAGGCACGGTAAAAAATATGTATTTAGAGTGCTTACTAGGCATGGCGTTACAACGGCGATCGAGCTTGTTGAAGTGCCGGAAGGAAGACTGTGCGTGGAGAGCTTATCTCTAATAGACGCTATTGTGAAACTAAGATGTGGCCTCCGTTAAACAATCTGCGAGGGATCCTGTGTACTGCTGTAAAAGATCCCTAATTTCAAAATTAAGTGGCCCGTAGGTATAATAAGCTCCCTGCTAAACAAGGCGCAAGATGTTGAAGCGATAACTTCACGGTATCCAAGCATGCATAGCTGTTCTGTATAGTGAGTACGCTGCCATGCAGTCAAGAAGTTGCGAGATGGTCAACAGATAGCTCCTTATTTTACGAATATTCTTACGCTGCAAACATGGGATACGCTCTTTGTTAAATAGCTCGTAGGACAGTGGAGTCACTGTAGTTTCTGAATAAAGCGATTCTGTATCATGGATACGTCCACATTATAAAGTGACAAGACAGTGGAGCGATAACAATGTAGTTTCTAAATATAGCGATTCTGTATCATGAATACGTCCACAATATAAAGTGGCAAGATAGTGGAGCGATAATACTGTAGTTTCTGAATAAAGCGATTCTGTATCATGGATACGTCCACAATATAAAGTGACAAGACAGTGAGGCGATAACTCCTTAGTTTCTGAAAAGAGCGGTTCTGTAACTTGGAAAGACGCGTCCAATAAAAAAAGACGTGGCATGACTCAAGTAAAAGGCCGGGGCTCGGTGCAGAAGACTATAGCAGACTCAGGTAGCTCTTATCTGCACCGGAAGACAGGCCTGTCGCCGCTAGGCGTACATCAGCCTTCAAAATTAGGTCTTTTAAGCCCTTTAACGCTCCACGTACCCAATTCAGCACACTCAGCATAATTACTTATGCAAATGCAATGCATTTGTTCCAACAAAAATGCAACCTACAAACTCAAAATATTGCCCTGCTTTTTTGTGTTTCGGTGTCACCCGATGTAGCATTAGTGTGCCTGCCAGAGAAATGTGTATGTTATGAGGAAACTTGCCATTCGACACTGTCATGTAGTAATCTATCCAATGAAACATTAAAGTATCATTTAACACGTTGACTCCGATTCTCCACACAGGTAAAATTACATGCCGACAAATATCTTTACTGGGAATTTAAAAATGATGGATTTTGGTTTCACAAATTTGGTTAATCTATTAATTTTCTTTCTAATCAGAACTAGCTTATTCGATTGATGAACACAAACTTGAAGAAAGATCAAAAATTCGTATTTATACATGATAGTGCTTTGGTTATAATAGGTTAGGTTAGATGATCGCGTGTACCATATATGACCCACTTCGGAATCAACGTGTTAAGGTTACTTTCATTTACGGTACGCAATTCAGTATCCTTTCTACGACACTGCCGCATGTCAGCGCGGCTGGAATTTGTTAAGGGAAGGCGGAGAGACCAGGCAAGCAACCAACAAACTCTGTATTTTTAGACTAACAGACGGGCCTCACCAAAAATGGTGGAGTAAATGATAATTTCTCAAAGTGCCTTATTATTTATGGTAACTCGGACATGAAACATCATGATTACTAGTAAACGCGCCCCGATAATTATGGCGGGACAAATGATGTTAATTTCTTTCTTAAGATGCCCTCTTATTTACGGTAAATCTGACATGAAATAATGTTATTTTCAGTATCACTGATACGGATTGTCTTCTCTAACAGTCTCACCTTTAGTTTGGGAATACAGACCCGGGAATTTTCTCCTATCTAAATACTTAAGAGCGTGACAGAGAGACGGACGGACTAACCAAGCAAGGAACCAACACTGGGGGTATTATTATATAGTGGGATCGTAGCATGTTTGTCAAATTGGAAATAATTTGGGCCGTAAAAGGTTCACCTGATGCTGACAGTGACTAATTTGCTATGATAAGAGACGCCAAGCATTCATCTTTCGATGCGAGTTTTTTTTTGACAACGTGTACTGGGTTTTTAGTTTATTACAAAGAATAGCGACTTCTGAGGAGGCTTTGCTGAACGGAAATATGCTGTGTGGGGTGTGACCCGAAAAGCTATACATCGATTTTTACACGTTTCCTATCGATGTGACTCACCGGTTGGCCATTTCCCTCGAGGAAAATATGTTATTTCATTTCGATTTAAGAAACGGGACGGAGGCCCCAGACCATTTTGCTGGACCCCATCATTGCAAACCGGCCACGAAAATCGCAGACCCAACGGTTTTAAAATATTCATAATACCACGTATCTATGATACCGTGCAGCACTTCAATTCCGGTGTATTTTCTTTTGCTTTTCACAGACACCCTGTGCGTATTTCAGTTGTGAAATCGATGTTTTTTACCCTTGTATTCATTCCTTTGAGTGATGACGTTCCGTTGCTGATGCCGTTTGTGCTTACAGGCTTCGACGATAGACGGTCGCCGCAAGGGTGCATGTCTGTTCTGCCAGGAGTACTTCATGGACCTCTACTTGCTGGCCGAGCTCAAGACCATCAGCCTCAAGGTCACCACCGTCGACATGCTCAAGCCGCCCCCAGATTTCAGGTATGTTGCACTCATTTGTCTAGTTAAAGAGAAGAAACTTCATTCGTCAGGTCGCGCTAAAATAGGTTGAGGTTTAAATGCATTAGAATTACTGACTAGGCATCTGGAAGCAGTGAGAAGAAGGGGGGAGGGAGAGGGGAGAGATGGGAATGTTTAAATCGTCTTTTTTCAAGTGAAGCACTCTTGAGACCACGGAAAAGCCAGCAAACCAGCTGATGCGCTCGCCCGGGAATCGAACCTGGTACTTCCTCAGTAAATAGCTAGCGCGCTGCGCACTGCTCTACGAAGTTCCTAAAGCACCTTCTCGAACAAATTCCGGGGAATTTGGGATGCAGATCACTAGTCGATGTGAATTAATTCTGTTCATTAGGCGCTAATTACCGCAGCGACACTTCGTTCGTTTCGCTTCTGCTGATAACACGAGCTGCGTAGAGAAGCTTTGCGCGTTTTGGATTCGTGCTTTCGTTTAGGAGGACGAAATTTGCTGTTAATTCTCCCGTGTACGCGCTCACGTTAAGCCCGCTGCCTCACTCCGGTGCCCTCCGGCAGTGGGTCTTCAGGGACTCAAGTCCCGTCAAGAGGCGCAGGATTGGCAGGCGTCCCCAGAGGCCACTGTTAGGTCACCTCATTGATAGACCTTCGGGAGGTTTATCTTTTGTCTCCAATTTGCTTCTTTCAATTTTGACATTTTTGGCTCTCTTTTCTTTGCCTTGTTTTCATCTTCGTTCATAAACTGGTGTTTCTATTCGCAGGGGATCCTGCGTGGGAACACGCCTTGTGCATACATGTCCCGTTTTTTATATCCCTAACTGAAGGGTCCCTTCTTTTTTTCTTTTGTTTTCTTTTTTCTTCTATTGGCGCGATATCGTCGAGTCCCGGGGGCCCCGCTGTAATCTAAACTGCTTCTGCGTCTACTACATCTACTCGTGACCCTATTAAGTAAACAGAAACGAGATGTTCCTGAAAGCACTGCCCTGTGCCCTCTTGTGCACCCTTCGTGCCCATAATCTCTACGCGTGAACTCGGTGGTGTTACGGGGTACACTTCTGGAAACATGAACGGAGGTCTTTATAGTCCCTTGTACTTCCCTTGGAAAAGTAAGCTTAAGCCACACATTCCTCACATCCCTCACCTCGCCAGTAGTTGTGAGGCATAGAAACCCAACGTAAAACATGTTGGAATTAATAAAGGTTCTTTGTCGGAGCTTTCGCTGTGTGAAGCACAGAGCGTTGGCGAGGGAACAGGCGTTTTTTGCCCGTGTTTGGACGTTCTCTAGGGTACCAGGTTAATGAAGTGGCGTGTTTTAAGGTTTATTGTTATTTACCTGAATTATGAAATTGGCTTGAAGCGAAATATGGGTGTAGTGATCGCCCTTGGCTTTGCGACAGGTGACAGAGACGCTGTTCGGTTTCGCCCTTTGAACTGAGAGAACAAGAACTTTAGTATTCAGAGCGTCTAGTGTCGCGAAACGAATGTACTCTTCGACTGTCCATTACTCGTGTTTTTTGTTGTTTTTGGGTCGGGTGCAACCAGCCTACCTCATTTTTTTAATCTGACTTGTTTTGGTTTTGACGTATCTCATTGTTCTCGTAGTATCTGTTTGTGTCAGTTGACGCGTGATTGAGAATCACGCGTGAGACAATACCCACACAGGTGAGCTGAACAGAGAACCAACTTTTTCGTAACAAAGAACCAGCTTTTTCGTAACAAAGAACCAACTTTTTCGTAACAAAGAACCAACGTTTTCGTAACAAAGAACCAACTTTTTCGTAACAAAGAACCAGCGTTTTCGTCACCTTGGATCCGTCACACGTACACAGGCCTAACACCCGACGAAACGAGTCAGCCGCCACATATTTAACCCCTTCTCCGGCGAGGAGGAGCCGGAGGAGGGGAAGTCGTTTCTGCCTAATTATTATTTCTCAATTAGACGCGTGAAACTCGCCCTGCTCTTGATTTTGAATTAAAATACTCGCCCTCATGCATCTGGACAAAACGTCCAAGATGACCTGATCATATCGCGTGTCTTTTATAAAACCTGTTGAGGTGTGCTTACGTTTTTTGTGTCCAGGTCGAACTTTGAGGCGACTCCGCCACCCATCCTGATCGACAACGGGCTGGCGGTGCTGGAGAACGACAAGATCGAGCGCCACATCATGAAGAATATTCCCGGCGGCCACAACCTTTTCGTGCAGGACAAGGAAGTGGCCAGCAAGATCGAGAACGTCTACAGCGTGAGTTGGCTAAAGCTGGGTGTGCTTCTGGCGCTAGCACGTGTACATGCCCTCGTATGAGGGCGGTNGTCTCCCGTGCCGCTTATTGGAGTCTCCCGTGCCGCTAATTAACACGTTTCCTGCAACCACGCCCTCCGGTGGCTGAGTTTACACATAGGAATAAAATGGGAGCGTTATAGGTAACCGTTCCAAGTAGTCTTCGTGCCCCTGGAATGGCTCGAGGATTTTTCCTACACGGTTAGGTGGACTCTGGTGTTCAGTATATCTATTTTGTCTATAAGGACACGAAAGGGAATAGGGTATTCCTTTAGCGAGTGTTCTCGTCCCTGATGACCATAATTTTGTGCTACGCTCATTTGGAAAGCAAGCACCATATCATTTGCTTCGTAGTTCAACGAACAGCGTATCTTTGAGGAGAAACTGTTAAACCAACAGCACATCTGTTGAACGGATGGCATATCTTCGAGAAGGATCAGTTCTTAATTAACAGAAGAGTAGTAGAGTTCTCAGCCTCTGACTCTCAGCTGTGCAGCGGGCTGTTGAGGCAGTTTCACCATCTCCCCCTAGAAAACTTCAGAATCCCTGTAATGCCTGCGTTTTGTAAGGAAATTAGTGTTTTCGGTACAAGCTAGACAGAAAATCCCAAAGTTGCAGTTACTATTGGCTTACTACAGGGTGGGCCATGAGTAAGGTACCCTCACCCACGACGGTAGCACTGATACGCTGAAAAGCTCTGCACCCATTGTGGTACTGGTGATATGATCATTTTGAAAGGGGGTCTTACTTGTGGCCCGCCCTGTATAACTATTGATCTGTGTGTGGTAAAAATAACAGGCCTTGCTATGTTTATTCTGAAAATGAATGGTATTTTTCCTACACCTTGTGTGTCACAAATATTCCTCATCGTTTTTTTTGGGGGGGGGAGGGTGGAATAGGTTATTCATAGCCAAACTATGTTATCCATGATACCGTCATATCGTAGTCTAGTGTTAAATAAAATCTTAAATTTCCTTTAGGTTACATTCATGCATGATACGATGTTCAGTATCCTATCTACGACACTGCCGCATATCAGCGCGGCCTAGACAAAGACTCGTTAGAGAATTCCCTAACATTTTGAGCTACTAACTCGAAGTCCCTATTTAGAAATTGCTGCTGATGCTAGGAAGAGGTGGTACATGTGCAACGCCAGTGTCGTAAGACGTCTTTATATTACAACAAATGTTCTGATGCTTGTGCGTGGGAATCACGACTGCGAGTGTGGCTGTTTGTTTCATTTCTGATAGAATACCTTTGTTTTCTATTGCAGAAGAATACATTTTTTCTTTTGCATTGTTGTAGTAGTTTGTAGTGGTGACGACGGTGATGGCAGGAAAGTAATAATACCTGTTCTTTGATCAGCCCTGCCGTCCTATTTCAAGTCCAATAATATGCCTGTGCGTGATTGGTGTCCGACGGCACAGGACTTGAGTAGACACCCAAGAATGGGACACCTCGCTCACTTCCGTTGCCATAGTCTATTCTATTCGATTCTACGGTGCTCAATTCTATCATACTCTATTATATTATACTCTATTGTGCTCGATTAATGCTATTGTGTTCTATTTAATTCTAATGTACCGTACTCTACAATAGCACCATTTGTGTGAGCAGAAGTTCAAGCTGATGCTGGTGAAGCGAGACGACGCCTCCCGCAACGTCCTGCAGCGCCACCTGCAGGGCATCAACGCCCACCTCGCGCAGAGGGAGACGCGCTTCCTCACCGGGGACACGATGTGCTGCTTTGACTGCGAGCTCATGCCCAAGCTGCAGCACATCCGTGTGGCCGGTGTGTGTTGGGGCACACTGTACTGTGTGTGTTGGGGCACACTGTACTGTGTGTTGGGGCACACTGTACTGTGTGTTGGGGCACACTGT
>VOMN01005896.1:0-23191 GCA_014899125.1 Orchestia grillus | reverse complement strand
ATTTGAAAATGGGTTTCCTTTTTTCTGGGACACCCCGTAAAACCAAAAATCCCATTGTTGGACCATATTCGCTAGACGGCCTCCTAAAGAGGATCAAGCTTTTGAGCGCTTTCACAGAGCTCGTTTTCAAGGCGTACAATTTTGAAACCGAGCAACTAAAGGCTGCAATTAACATACAAGTATTTATGATACGGAAAATTTTGTTTTACACTTTACGTTATTAATTTAATCAATTTATGGGCACCAGGTTAAACGGTAATTTATAGTACTAGTAGACGCACTCCGACAAAAAAGGCGGGACAAATAATGTTAAATTCTTAAGATGCCCTCGTATTTACGGTAAAACTGACATGAAATAATGTTATTTTTTGTATCACTGGTACGGACTGCCGTCTCTGACAGTGTCGCTGATTAGTTAGAAATACGGACCGGGTAATTTTTTCCCATTTAAATCTTTATGAGCGTATTGGAGAAACGGACAGACACACCAACTAAGCAAGCAAGCAAGCAACACAGGGATATAATTATATAATGAGACATTGGACTGGACTACCGGTACTGTCTCGTACTCCGTTGGATCACTATTCTAAAGCCCCGCTTGACCCCTAATGATTCTTCGTTATTGCCTAACTGATACAGGGTGTTTCAGAATAAAGGCAACCAGTTTTGTATATTAAGTAAAACGTTATCAGCGTTTGGTTATAAAAATCTAGCAACATTTTGATTGTAATAATATAATCCCTCTATTTCAAGTATCTAAAATTTAAATCAATACTTTATACAGTAAAATGGCTGTGAGGACTGAACAAGTCGTTACATCCTTAATGAGATAGCTTAAGGCGCTCTTCCAAACTTAGTGTTCACAGATGAGAAAACTTAGACATCCAGCAAGTTGTCAAACATTAGAACAACCGAGTATGGGGTTCCTCAACTTCAGTTGAAGGTAGGATTGTTACGAGACGTCAAAATGCAATCTGTAATGGTTTGAGCAGCTGTGACAGCCACGGGAAGATCTCGACTTGTTTTTATGCCTTTTGGAGTCAAATTGTACTCAGAGCGGTACATTTCTCTTATTTTGGAATCAGAATTATTACCATGTGCTAGAAAACACTTTCAGGGCTCGCCATGAAGCCTCCAACAGGATTTAGCACCATCACATGGCTCCAAAGTCAACCAAACCTGGATTCAGAGGAACATTCCATCGTTCGTAAGCAAAATGTATGGCCAGCAAGAAGCCCCGACCTCAATCCTCAAGACTTTTCTATCCGGTCAATTTCGGAGACGAGAGCTTCAGCTACTCTTCAGACTTCTCTAGAGTCCCTCAAAGCAAAGCTACAGAAGGAATGGGAAGCAATTCCTCAAAAACAGCTACGTGCTGCCAGTGACGCATTTGTACCTAGACTTAAGGCCGTAGTTCGAAATAGGGGTGGTCATATAGAATAAATCCTACTCTATACTATTTTATTCTCATTTACCTGTGAGTTTCAAATGTTCAAATCAAAATTGTACGTTTGAATTTTCATAAATCCACCAAAAAGTTCGTTGCCTTAATTCTGAAACACCCTGCATTCGAATTGAAACACCCTGGAACGATGCCACAGCGCACAGAGTGCGCTGTTTACAACATGCATACCAGCAATCGAGCGTGATGATCAGAGTCCTTGTATCGCAGTAGACATTCCGTAATCCTTTGGGTCACCGTTGTAAAGTCCCGTTTGAGCCTCTAATGATTCATCTTTATTTCCTAACAAATATCCAAGGCCTAAGCAAACAATTCAATTATTTTCTTGTATTTCACGTCAGTAGAGACGTGCGTGAAAAAAAAATTCAGATAGCCATTGCATGCAGAGTTATACCATTTTCTCTTGTTCATTAGCAGTCAGTCTTCAATCGATGATGGCAATTTTTTTTGTCTTTCTCAGAAATGATTTTGTTTACGAATCCGCGTAAATGCATTTAAAATATTTTGAGATATGTAGCGATAGAGCATTTATTGCAACACTGCTTTCTGAGAGTGGACGCGGCTTGCTATGCCATACACTGGAAATACGTTGCTGCATTCTAGCCTCCTGCACTGAAACTGATATTTACTTCAGTTCTTTTATTTACCACCGGTACGGCTTAAATTTTTCAAATAACGTCTGCAGGGATTAACTCTGGCTTGTTTTGCACTTGTTTGCTTTCTCAAATTTTCGCACCTCCAGCGAGGGGGCACAGAAGGGGTTAATCCTTGAGTGGCACCTATAGGGACCCAGCGACCTGTATGATGGGTGTAGATTCTCTAGTTGCTCTCACCATGGAAGTATGTTAATTGTGTCTGTAATCATGAGCGTGACATTATCGCTTTATTTCTTAGTAAAAACGTGAGTCGACCAACTCAGATTCCACAACTTTGTTTGTAAGAACCTCTTCTTGGGTTAGCTTGAGAGTAATGTAAGCGTAATTCTCCTTTTCCTTTTCTCAGTGTTGATTAAGTCGCCAACGAATTAGTTTACTTTCCCATTGCTGGAGTGCAATTTTTCTGTTCCTGTAATTTTCACTTAATTTTAAAGCCTATACCGATTTTTTTATCAAATAAAACTTGCCGATTGTTCCAACGAGGACCGTACTGGTGTCTCATAGAAGAGAAAATTGTTGTATTATTACAAACTTAGCTTGTCCCGCTCGGAAGATGCTTTGGGGACTGGTGTCCCCAGAGGAACACTGTTAGATCAGTTCAGCTCCAGCTAGGCCTTCGGGACTTTTATATTTGTGCCCACTTTGCTTCATTCCTTTTTCATGCCTTCTTCGCTGATTATTCTTTATCTTTTCTTCTTCTTCCTTCTTAACTTGCTGGTTCTATACGCGGGGAATCTTGCGTGGGAACACACCTGTGCATAGATTCTCCGTTTTCCGCAGTCCATACTAAATGGTTCCTTCTCTTTCAGTGCGAGATAGTCAAAGTAACTAAAGCTGTGCTATCCTGACTACTTCTACTGCTACTACTAATACTGCTACTGTGTACTACTATTCACTTCGGGAGAAAAACGTTCCTAACGCGATGTCAGTGACTTGTATGGCTACGTTTATGTGTTTATTGTTTTTTGCTCGTGTTCACTTCTATAAAATCGTGATAGCTTTAGCAACTGGGACATTCTCTTAATATATAAAGCATTACGTCGCTGTCTTTTTTTTTGTTGGACTGAAATATTACGCTTGTATCGTTGAGAAGTGACTTTAATGGAACTAAATCCATCGTTAGTTTCTATTGATCAAGCCGCTCTCGAGGGTACAAAAATTAATGCTGTAAGGAACACTACAACAAAAAACAGACTCCAGTACCTCAGTAACTTGAAATATACTGACATTATTCGATTGTTGGGTACCTGAACGTGCGGACCACGGAGTATACAAAGAATAGAAAAAGAAGGTCGCTCATCTTATCTTATCATTGAATATTCATGACGAGCTACTGAAACTTGCAAATACTTATAAAGTGGATTGTCTTTCTCGTAAATAATTAATTATTAGGCAAAGCGATACCATCTGTGGAGCCTACCCGCCCGGTACCGCTGCTCGCCGAGCGGTCTGCAGCCGCCCTAGCTCCTTACTTGATAAGACCGCTGTTGCATTGGTCTAATTAATCACACCTGCCTTAAGAGTTCAAAGCATCTTCTATGGATCTTGTTGTAGTATTTCATTGCTGTGGATACTTCTGTGTCTTGAGAATCATTGAGCAGTTTCTCTCTCAGCACTCGCAGACAAATTTCCTATGTTGTACCTGTAAATGTGTTACATCTGCCACATGTTTCTTTCATAAACGTTTTTTCTTACTTTCACAGCAGATTTTAGCGTATTTCTGGGCGTAAGAGGATATCAATTACTGTTTCAGCAATTACCACACACTCCTTTTCCTGTGAATATTACTCAAGTTCCCATTTCTGTTCAGCTACGTTTGTAGTTCTGCAAAGAAACTTTAATTTGACATTAATATTGATGCATTTACGCTACAGCTAAAAATGGCTTACTCGAATTAGGTTGGAAGCTTTCTGCGCTTCTTTAGTTTTTATCAAATAATACTTTTTACTTGATTTAGCCTCTTCTTCCTGCGAGTCTACTGTCGAGTGTTATCAACGTAGAGTTTGCAGTGTAATCAAGGTGCAGTGCAAATATTACTATGTTGCTAATTGATCGATTTTTGCAGGAATCGTTTTGTATGTCACCATAGTAGCCTGATATGACTTACCCATCCTTATCTCGGTCGAGTAAATTTACTTTCTCACTTTGGTTAGTTTACGGCAAAATGAGCTGACGATTCATAAAACCTTACCACAGTTCAGTGCCTCTCTCCGCCGCCTATCTATACCATGGTCCGTGCTCACCAGCTGCCGGCGTTCCTGTCCCACGCGAGCTCGAGGCGGACGGTGGGAATGCTAAAGCATCGAAAGGCAGAAACTCGTCAGCTGTGGGCATCACCATCTCTTTGTCTTCTGACAGCTGCACTTTATTCTAACGTTCGTGCCTTCTCGATTTCGTATTTCCGTCATTTTTGTGTATTTTCATGGAGACAGAACGATGTTTTGACGTGCGGATTTTTTGATGTTATCAACTTTTCCTGTTTTTCTCTGTGTTTTGGATTACCAGGATAACGCTGAAAATTATTTATGCTAGAGTGAAAAGTAGATGATTTCTAGGCTTCAAATAATTAATAAGATGCAATGGATATTACAGTTTATTATTCTTCACCTTGGTTTCGTCAAAACACGTGAAGATTTCATTTCTCCGCCTCACCTGGCTGGAATGCAAAAAGATGAGCTCTTGATAAATTTACGAAGATTCAAGCTCAGCGCTGTCGTGCACCCCAAACTGGAGTGGTCTAGGGACACTAATAAATGCATTAAAGCTTCTTGCGTACCTACTTAAACGACTCCTTGTTCTGGTACCGGTGTTCGTGTGTTTCTAACGAGCATCCCGCGCTTCTTGTTTGTCAACGCATCTGCGTGGAAAACATTTTTCATGTTCCAACCAGAGTCACAGAATAGCTCAACTAATCATATTGGTGCGATAAAAGTTCCAACCCCCGTAATTTAACAGCAATTTTAGTTATTTCTAATGTACCCCAGTTGCACACCAGTACAATTAGAAGCGCAAGAAGCCCCTAGGCGTGTGTGATTTATTACTGAGCTGTTGCCCTGCTGCATTTTTGTCACTTTCGCACTTTTGATTCCACGAGACGTAATTGAGGCTCTCCGTCATGTGGGCTAGGCAGCTGACGTACCCCGCGTCTCTCTGGTCGTGTCTTTAGGTCATCATCTCGAGGGTGGCTTGGGAAGAGTCGTCTGCCGTGCGTGCCGGCCTGCAGTCCTCAACATCTGTTGGGCACATCGTCAACCTTGTGCGCACATTTGCCTCTCATGTAGTCACGAGGAAGTCCGAAGTATCCCTTGAATAAATATCAGAAGTTGTGGGCATGGATAAAGGCAACATCTACTCCCATTGGATATACAAATATTCTTTGTTTACTCGGAGTGTCGTCGATCCGAACGCAAATATTTTTCCTTCTGTGTTTTTAAAGGATCGGTCTTTCATGGTTTTGCTTTCAGCGTTCAGAAATTGAGTTATTCTATATAAATCAAAAGTACATATTGCAATACTCTTCGGATTTATGAACCCGCTCTGCCGATAGCATTTGTTTTTATCCGCGAAACACTTTAACGCTTAAATGATTTGAATCTCAATTAGAGTGAAAAGTTACCTAACGAAAAGCTCAATGCATTGAAATTATTAAAGTGTATGTACTATGCTATAAACATTTTTCTTAACTTTTTGATAGTTGAAGGTAGGTATTGAGAATCAGAATTAAATGAAAAGAATAAGAACGAAATATGAAACTTCCAGCAAGAACAGTTGTTTTTTCGTGTCTTTTCTACAGCAATGATAAATTTACAGTTAAAGCAAGATAAATTCAAGCAGCTCGTGCGCCGCATGGCAGTGGAACAACGAGTTCGGGCAGCAAAAAGTGAACATTTTTCTCTGTTTTTTTTTCACCAATCTGTTGCGAAATGAACTGTACATTGAGTATCTGTGTTATTAAATCTAATTTTCCCCAAAAACTTCCAGTAGAACTTCATCTTCAGGTGTTTGCTAGAGTTCTTGCGCTCACTTCCCATACAGAAGTTAACCTTCCAGGGAACAATCGCAATGTCGTGCGGACGCATAATCCTCGACTGCTTCAAGTGCCGCCAGCGTACTTCTTCGAGGGATGTCATCGTCTATGGGCTGTGTCTCTTAAACTTTCCTGTTGGGCTCCCTACTTAGTGAGGATCACGTTGAATATTTGTTTTCCCGAGTCATCAACTTCTAAATATTTATCGTAGAATTCAGTCGCTATAAGGGCAATGTATAAAGGATGGATCCAATGTACATTTTTTATTGCTAACATAATGGGTACTCTTGCCGGATTAACCCTTCAACATTTTTACTTTATTTTCAAATTCTCTCTTGAAGTGTTCCCGACTACTCGTCAGTAAACCATGTTATCTGTAATGAATTTATATATTATAGAGATTGCTTCGCTATAATGCCGTTAAACATATGCGAATTCTACTACAATGGTATTCGTTCAGTCTTGATGTTGATTCGTTATTTATAATCATCTCTACAGAAGACATCTGAAGTAGGCCCAATTACGTGTTTTCTGAATGACTGTTCATACTCTAAAGACAGAAAAAATTACCTGAATGCTGTCGCAGGTACGGATGCGGTAGAGACTCAGGTTTTCGAAGTAGAAGGTAGCGTCAGTGAGGGGATGGGATTTTAGAATTTAGATTATTTTCCTATTTTATTTCAAGAACCGAGTCAAGCAACGTTTCTAGCTGGTGAAGTGTCATAACCCTTCTGAAAGTTGTGCCTTAAGTGAGCAGATTTATGAAATAAATATTGATTTATTAGCATCCATGTTGCTTATCAAATTATACGGAGCGAGATTGTCGTCTATGTGGTTTAATTTTTCTAGTAAGAGGAAGTAAATTATAAAGTGTGTCATACGAGTTTAATACGAAATTTTACTTCTCTATTTTCACTTCAGAGCTTCACTACGCTTTAATGTGTGTAACTACGTGCATGAAGATTAAACTACTTTTTCTTTTCGAAGGTTCTCGAATTTTCCTAATGAAGAAAACTATCTTCATGGAGCCATTTGCTACATGTTCTACAAGTGTAACTGACATCCCCTAAGGTTTGTTAGTAGTTTATGATCACCATGAAATCTTTTACCACTGCCTAATGTGAACAATTCTTCTCGTTTTCAGACTGTAAAAACATTCATGTATCTCATTTTCGAAAGAGACGCCAGAACTTAAAATGAGCGTCTCGGCAGTGTTGTGCTGCAGCCGAGGCTCGGCGCCGGGGGGTACTCCAAAAGATTTAATCTCGGCCACATTGCTGATAAAAAAACTGCTTTCGTGAGGACTGCGTTCTTGGTTTTGATTGTATGACTCTTGGCACTGTGGCGAGCCTGGAGCAAAGATATTTCCTTCGAGATAATGGAGCTATTGGTGCTTGGCTGAGGAAAGAAAAACTGTAAATGAATACAAAATGTTGTTGGTGAGTTCCGCGAGCGCTGCGCCCAGAGAATTCTTAACAAGATTACGGTTGTAAACTTGAAAATCTTGTAAGTGTGAAGTTAATCAAAGTAAATTATTAACTTAGTGAGTAAATTATTTCGTTCATTTGTTGCTATAAGAAGCATTAATATTCCACTTATTTACGGTTGAAATAAATAGAATGCACTTTTTATGACGGCTTTTCGGCTTCCAAATAACTTATTTTTACCTTGAATTACGTATATTATGTGTACATAGATTGTTCCAATTTTTTTCATAACTTGAATATGAATTTGCTTATGAAGGGTTTGAATTTGAGGCTTGTTTCTGATTTTTGGCATTAATATTTTGTGAGCTTCGAATTTCATTGAAATCAGTAATTGTCTGTCAGCTATTCTATCACGAGTATATTAGGAAAGCCAAAATTGAAGTTATGATCGACTCAAATTTACTTCATATGCTTTTGTATTGATGCAATGACGTTACTAGAACAAATATGTTCTTATACGAGAATGTTTTAAGATGTGGAGTTACTTCAACAGGACTGTAGATTCGGATTTTTCTCGTATCAGTCCAAATTTTCCAACTACCACAACTCGTTAGACTTCGTTCACATCCACGGCCTGCTACAAAATTTCAACAACGTTTTTTAACGTTAGTTGAAGAACAACAATATTAAAATTGACGATGAGGAGCAACTAGAATTTACTCACCCCGAACATGTCAGGCTCAGATTCTTCGAAAAAAATTCAAAAATGGCGTCTACTTTAATTAAAACATTTCACATCAATGATTAATAATTTAAAAAATGACCAATGGTGTAAAATTTTGGAAGTGCAATAAAATTCAACAGACAAAGTTACTCAGATGTGCACTCAGTATTACTTTGACTGAATGTACTCGTATGAGTGTACATTTGTATGTAGATTCTGATTTACGAAGATTCGGTGTACTTGAACGTCTATAAAAATTATAAGTGCAATTTTACGAATTTCTCGCCGATTATTTGGGTAATTCCTTATGCTATGTTGTCTACTCAAAACCAAAGATATTACTTATTCCAAAAAAATGACTCCTATTTTAATGTCTTTGAATCCAATATGTTTGACTTTTCGTCGTATTGATGTACTTCAGTGTAATCATCTTCCATTTTATTTTAAATTACACTGATGGCACCTTGGACTGTTTAAGTATTTTGTTGAAGTATTGTATTTTTAATTGTTATTCTGTCTTAAACAGAAACCAGTACAAAAATTTTACTGGTTAATTTTCTTAGCATACAGGTAGGTGTTGGAAAATTTTTGCTCGTGCTTTACTCGTGGTCTCAGTCTTCATTGCTGCAGTGGGATAAGTGTACTCGTAAGATAGGCTATTAAAATTATAAGCAAGATGTTTTATTAGTGTACGCGTAAGGTAGGCTATTAAAAACGTAAGCAANGTAAGATAGGCTATTAAAATTATAAGCAAGATATTTTAATAAGTGTACTCGTAAGATAGGCTATTTAAATTATAAGCAAGATATTTTCAAATTTTGTTCCGTTATGCTATCAAACATAGAAAATCAATGGTCTTATTTAGTATGTTCGTCGAATTACAGAACTAGTAGTTAATTCCTGCAATCACAGTTGAATGAATTTGTGTGATAACCCGATGTCGTTACTTTTTTTAGAGTATATACAACTCGAGTGGTTTATTTTAAGCACACATTAATTAAAATAAGCGTATTTTCTTATATTGTTAGAGAGTAAACTCGTGAGCTAGCGTTTTGAATTATTCCAGTTGGTGTAGAACTGCGCGTATTTAGAATTGGTGTTGCTGGCCGACATGAGGGTGGACTTTCGCGATGCCGGTGTCTCACTTTCTCCGCGCCCGCACGGCTGCTACGGCAGAGGCTCTGCAGGCACCTGGTCCTGCTGCTGTCGCCTCGCTTCTCCGTGATCGCGATTTCGAAATATTAGGCCGCTCTTTTGTGTAACTCTGGCGAAGTTATCTGTAGCACTGACGGTCTGATATTCCTACGACCCAAAAATGAACTGGTAAATTTTAGTTTTTGTGATTTTGTATAACTGACAAGTTACGATCCAGACTGTTCAAGATTTACGAGAATGAAAAATTTGCTCTAAAATCCGATTTTTTCTTGACTTCAGCAGAACACGTTGTTTCAATCGGCGAATTTATTTCGACTAATTTTGATTAACACTCTGTGGTTAATAACTAATTATTGCTCAGTAAATCTCCTAATTAAAGTTCGCGTAGTTTTTGGGAATCTGTGTCAAAGGAATTGTGGATATCGTCAATCTTAATTGAAAGGGATTTATACGGATGAGTTTCCCCAGTTCTTTCGACGATTGCAGAATTGAATTTCCCCAATCATAATGCGTTGAAACGACGTGTTTGGAGTTCTTCCATCATTCAAGAGCGCTTTTGCTTTATATTCATGAGTGTTGCAGTCACTAAATGAGAATTGTCAGTTGCGGTATCATAATTCGTTGGAGATCTTAATATGAAGCTCGGCGGGCACCAAACACGCAATAGAATATTTATTTCGAATAAAACAGGAACTGCTGTTCATTTACGAAAAAGTATTCATTAGATAGCGCAGTGCTGCATATGTTAAAGTTTTTCTAATGAATTCCATTAAGTGTACGTGATTAGAGAGTGCTAAATTGAGAAAACGAATTTTAATCACTAATAACCTGTACGTTTGAACATGTATTGCTTTTATAACTTTCAGTTTTGTAGGTTGAATGTTTTTCGGAAGGTTTTTACGTAAAGCTTTCAGCGCAATGATTGAAATCGCTTGTTGATTAGAAAATGGGTTCACGCCTCGAAGTTATTCTGCACTGATTGTGCGGAAACTTTCACCTTCCAGATTTTTCGACAGTTCTGTTAATGCTCGACTCGCAGCAACTGCTTCGTTATTTATTTTTGAAACCATAAATGTCGAACATATCTCTTTCGTGATGAGATTTCATGCTCCTTCGCTGATGGAGTTTCACTGCAGTGACTTATTATTTTTGATGAGAATTTAAACATTCATCGTATTGAAGTACCTTGAAAACTGGATAAAATTAATCTTGCGGTTTTAGCATTCTATTTTGTTGCCTATTCATTCATCGAATATGAGAAATTAGCGTTGTCAATATTAGTAACTGTTTGTTTTTCTCCAATCATTATTATTTTTTTCAAGTACCCTTATGTATCGGATACTTTTTAGCTGAAATAACCGTGAATGAACAACTATATCTCCATGCAAATTAATGATGCACTCTTGTTGCTGACCCGCGCTGCGGACTTTCGTTTGCCTGCATCGGAACGGTTACGTGGCTGCGTCTGCTTAAAATGCGTCTTACTGTCTTTTTTCTGCTTTAAGTGGCAAGCTTCCTTGGCAGACATGATAATGAGATGCACCTCCAACGTCATACGTCATCTCTTATACGTACAGTAATTACACCTAAGCAGCCGGAGATTTTTTCCGATTTTGTAAGTTTGCCAGAAGCAGCCCGACCAACTCCGCTGATACTGACGCTACCTAAAAAATCTAAAAGCCTGGCGGTCGTTGAGGCTAATGAAACGGCCTCTGAAATTGAGATAATTCTAGTCTCTGTTGATGACTGCAGTTCACCTCACCTGGATTGCGCCGACTCCAGGTTCTCGACGGCTCTATCTTTCGATGTGGCGGTTCGTTCGAAATTATTATTTCGCGACATCTTTCGAAATTTTTTGATGTGGCGCTGTCTTACGAATAATCCAATCGAAGCCCTTCTCTGCCGTCGGTTCTGAAATTATTTTCACACCACAAATTATTCTAAACCTACGATTAATGTCGTTTGTTCATTGTTTTACTCAATGTAAACTAATACGAGTACCTGCTGTTCAGTAGGCTCCCAACCTGAGGGGCGGAACTCAGCGGCCTAATTTGGGCTGCGGGAAATTTAATGCAGTTTTATCCTCCTCATTGTTTATATGCCATTAATTGAATGGGTATTTTCATTCAAGTATTTCGAATTGCAAACATATGCTTACACCGTGTTTCGTGTCTCTGAATACTCGTGTTTTTTGTACGAGGACGTCTGGTTGTATGTTTACCCTTTTATGGTTTGCATCGTGCTCATTACCGGCGTCGACGACAGTCGTAATAGAACATAAACATTGACTGATCGCGAACCTGAAAGCTGAGAAAAAAACAGCTAAAACCAGAGGAGAGAACAATGAGTGAAGTAGGTGGGAAAAATTCTGCAGGGCCCCAAGTTAGCACAAAAGGTCGGAGGGCCGGAGCAACTGGAAGAAACAGGTCCATGCAGCTGCGGCGCTGAGGGGCCAGTGTCCAGACACGTTCAGGCTGCATAGAGACTGGCGCCGCCGCTGCCGTGCTCCATGTCCTGGTCGTGTCTCGCTGGCCTGACGGCGGTCGTGGCACTGTCAGTAGATCACACCATTTTGCCGACCCGAGTCCGCGATCGTGGAGAATCTTTGTGTCTTCTCTTTTTATGGCATCGTAGCAACAGCAATGGACATGGGAGGCTCAGAAGAAACCGATTGTTATATGAGACAAATTAACGTTGAGTCTGAAATGATGGTCTCTGCAGCTTTATAATTATATTGCAATTTCGTTGCTCAAAGGGTAGTAGATATTATTGTGGCAATGAGTTAGAATAGTTTGTACCGTTTTCGGTTTTTTACTTGAGAGTTCTCGATTAATCGATGAGGACTGTTATGTGAAATCAAAATCCCTTCAATCGTCTCGATCGATGCAAGTGAGCTCTTTGCTGAGAACCATCTTTGTACAATTTTGAAATGTATTGGGTTGTTACTGAGCCGGTTTTTATAATTTCTCTACTTCGCCTTTATAAGTTAAATATTTCGTTGGTCGTTGAAACTCAAAAGGGGTTTGAATGTCTCTAAATCTGTCCTTATCTTGGAAAATCACGATTCTCGTAAATGTTCTGACCTCCTTTCGGTAGGTTCAGCATAACTTGTTGGATAAAAGTTAACTGAATATTTTAGTATAAAGTCTATTTTGTACTTCAATTCCCGTACCAATTGTTCTCGGGCGCGGCTGAGGCGTCGTGCCTAAGTACTCTGGCTCAATTCGATTAATCTCTGCTCTCATTTTCTCTGTGCTTTTTTCATGTGGCGCTTACTGTTAGTTATGCTGAGAGGATGTCTCAGACATTTCTTATGGGAAAACATGTTCACAATACCGTCTCGTATTGCATAAATTTACTTTTGACTGTTCAAACTAGTTTATATTAATTTAATTACACAAATGACGGTTTTATGACATTAGGTTGCATTTTCGCTCTGTAATTTAAATAAATTATTTCATGTAAGTATCATTCACTCTCTACATCTTATATTCTAACTGATTTCCTATGAAACGTAAATACAGTACCTGTGTATAGTACGAAATATATCTTTTACTTTAATTCGATTCGAGTTACAGGTTAATTAATGAATGAACCTCATCGGTCGCTGAGTGCTTCCTTACCTCTCTAGTCCAGGGGCATCTTTCAGGGATCTCGATCGTAGCGCCATGCTGAGACGAGTCGTCCGCTTTATTATCAGATAAAATGGATGTGTACGGGCATCGTGAGGGACTGAAGGTCATGTTCACGACTTCTTGCTGTCGGTTCTGGGCTGCGACGGTGGTGCAGACAATTTCAAGATGGTAATGTTCCGCTGCAGATCTTAAGAGACTTGAATGTATTGTCAGCAGGACTTTTTTTGTCTTGGCACTTGTTCAGATTCTGGTGCCTTAATTCAATGTTATTGTGAGTCGAGCTGTGGAGTTTTCGTGCTGCCCGACTCAATAGGAGAACTCATTTTCTCATGTATGTGTAAGTGAGGATTAGAGGCTAATTTGATGATTATTTTTTTTTTACATTTTGAGCTATGCTGTTATCGTTTGTGAAGGAATAAACCATTTCTTATGAAAACTTGTCGTTTTCTTTGCTGTAAGACTTTGTGCATCAGTCGCAACTATTTAGCTTTCGCTACTATAAAATAAATACATAAGCTAACGATGCAGTTCTTTCTTCACAAGCTTCAGTCGTTGTTTTTATACTGAACCGTATTGTCTGAGAAGCTCGAGCCTTACTGCCACTGCAGTTGTGGCAATAAAGCTTTTCAGATGACCCTCGCCAGCATGCCAAGTAATGCAGCTGAAGAAGCAGTTTTATGTGATTCTTGGCCTCAATGTCGTCCTAAACAAGCAAGCACTGGCGTCGCACTGACTCCCCCAAGTCTGCCCAAGGCTGACCATATCTCGTGTTGTTTTGTGTCACTCTTTTGCGGGTGTATTGCTCTCACTTCTTCATGTCATTTCGAACACTGGGTTCTGCTCGAGTTTGGTGTTTTGATAGCTGAAGCATTCTGTGTCAGTGCCACCCATGATATTTATCTTCAATCGTAATATGAAACAACATCAGGTGAAAATCAAATTAACGTCTTGACTGTAACAGAATGTTTTATCGACTTTTTGAGAATAGATGTGCTACTGGTTTAAGGAACGAAAATTCTCACATGTATTTCCCTTTTGTTTCCTGTCTCTCAGGTCATCTGTCACACTCGTAGATGTGCAATGTACTCTTATAAAAGTTCAAGCGCATGCTACATTTTGTAAACCTTTATTTAGCATTAAAAAGTAAATCATTGTTTTTACAGCCAAAAATTTAACCATTATTTTCACTGGCAGTCTTGAGAAATGACCGATATCAGCCCTCTGCAATGGCGTTGACACAGTTTCTTAAGACGGTGTTATTGCTCAGCACCGAATGTCTCTTTTTTCATTTGGTTAATTCTGGGTTGACGTCTGAGGATCTATGTATTGTTCTACTCCATAGATTATCTGAGGAATAATGGTAATACCCGAACGGATAGCCGAATTTAGATAAATATGTCCCTACCACGACGTAGTCTGCATCTTCCTCATCAAACTTCAAGTTGTTACTTGATTTTTTTGACTACCGAGAAGGGTCTTCACGAAAAATATTATGGAATACAATGCTATAGAAATCTTGCTTTCGTTCGATGGATGTAAAATTTTAAATTTTAAATTTTGTTAGCTAATCGAGCGAGCATGTCATCGAAGAACTTATAATTCCTAAATTTTATCAAAGTTTTATTTTGAAAGAACCAATCTTTGACAATTCGTTTTTTCCACCATGTTCCAGAGGACTTCGTATCGTTTATTCCTTAGAAGTTTGGATTGAAGGTGTTTCCCAACTAGAGGAATGATAAAATATAATTCAGACTCGGATTTGGCGGCAATTCTCTTTCATTATCAAAAACAATGTAATGAATAAATCTTGTTCATTCATGTTTTTTCTTCTACATTGGCTGAGAACGAAACTGCAGTGTCGTCATCGCTTGGTTTCCACAATGAATCCCTTTTTTATTCATACGTTTTCTTTTTAAGTTTGCTGTCCTTCAGCATTAGTTATTAGTTTCAGTAACCAGTCTAGTTTAGTATTAGTTCAGTCTAGTAACCAGAAGCAGCATCTTTGAGATGACGTTCATTTCAAGTCTGTTTGTGGGCCCACATGACCTTCGTAGTGTTAAATTATTATGCACTTCGTAATTTGATTGTCTTTATTGGGTTAGTTATTTAATTGTATATGGTTTGAAAAGTCTCAAATTGTTAAGTTCCGTCGATACAGTGCCTCATCAGAAGGTGTCTGTTCTCCATGCAGCCTAGTAGCGGATTGCATTCCTACTGTAGCTATTTCTAAGTAAGGTCTCTGCTAAATCATTTTTGACTGGTAAAATTATTTAAGAGCAAATCAAACTGTACAATCAAATGAACTTAGAAGTTTAGTATGTAAGAACAGCAAGAATATCATTTATCACGCTTTCATTTCTTGATCAATATTACAGTATACTTGGTAAACTGGTTTGAAGCCTTACAATATTTCTCTCTGTCTTTGACCCTTGTTATACAGCATATGAGCGGGATATTTTCCGAGGCAGTTTTTGCTCCAGCATTATGCAGAAAATTGAGTTCGGAGGCCACAAGATGAACGATGTTCCAAAATCACTTTCACACTCGCCACATCAAGTGTTCAGCGTTGTTCATCACTCTTTCTTTGCTGTCCGTGGCTTTCCAGCGATGGATGATGTTCTGAGGCGGCCTACGAGTGCAGGTCACTAGAGGTTAATTATCCAAACTGCTCACCCCAGGAGGAGGGTAATGAGGGTCCCGTGCTCCTATTATGGGTGGGGAATGCCAACAATGGGGTCGAGACGAGATCGTGGGACAGGTGGTCGTGATGGACTCGAGTTGGTGGTGGCACTGGCGCTGTAACTTCTCGGTACCTACTCTTCTACCTACTTGCGTAATTGCTACCCAAAGTAATTTTGTAGGTTTGTGTTCCTTTTCGCGGACTTATAAACACATAAAAAACTTCGGGCTGTACAAACCATAGGTTGTGAGAATTGTGTGAAAATATTGAACATTGGAGGGTGTACGAATATGTTCCTCGCGAGCTGTAATTGTCAGGGACACACATTAAACTGTTCCAACTTAGTAGGAGTGTTGAATTTCTAAGCAGTGTGGTGCCTAGCAAGTGAATATACTGTGTATTTTGATAAGTTATTTTCATCTGACAAGCATTTTAACTTTGAAGTACTTAGGAATTGAATAATCAATCCTAAACCCTTCAGTGTGATGTACAGCTAGCATATTAAATATCTTAGACTAATTATTAAAACTACTATATTATTATAATATTCAACATTTTAACGTGAGATACCGTTAACTCAAAAATTAATTTGATCTTCACATTTCCGTAGTGAAACAATTTCAATTCCACGAACAAAAATTAGTATTTGCTCACATAGGTGTAAGTACAGGAAAATTTCTTTACTTTCGAAACGTACCAATTACTCTTGCTGCGCATCCTGACTGTTTTGTTTACCTAAACTCTAATATTCAGGCCGAACTATTGCATGTTATATATTAATGCGCTTATACTTTTCTCCCGATGTCAGATTAAATTGAATCGATGTAAAGGAACTAAAATGGCTGTGATAAGTTAAATAAAAAAGGGTTTCCCAGTTCTTGCAGAGGCTCTAAGTTTTCTAATAACACTAAGGGATTTGGAATTATTACGCGACATGGGACTAGAAATCATACAATGAACTACTCGGCTCGTTCCTGTTGTTATATTCTATTTTATTGAATTATGATGCCTGACTTCAAGAGAAATACATTTAGAAACATCGAGGAATTTTTTAGGGTCCCGAAGGTTTCTCAATTTATTTTACAACAAATTCGTCAAAAAAATTCACTGTAACGCACTTGCGCAGAACTTGCGTTGTTGATAAGGGTTTTGCTGAGACTGAAATCGCTATGGATGAAAGTTCTTTCCAAGACAGAGATAGAAGTAATTAATAATTTATGAGAATTGAAGTGCCGCTCTTTGTCACAAATGCTTTGAATTCGACAGTAATTTAGTTGCGTTCAAGAAATGTGCTCTTATTTTACCATTTCCAGCATTTTGGGTTCCGAACTTTTTCTTTTTTCAGTATTATATGCAACATGTTTGTATTTTTGATTAATTGTTAGCGCTTACCAGGTATTGCATGCTTCTTTTAATCTTAAAGAAACGTATGCGTAGATAACGCTGTTTTTCCATTCCTTCATTTCAAGTGTAATACCGTCGTCTTCTTTTATGACTCGTTTACTTCCATGTCTATCTAGAGTACATGGGGCGTCCTGTTCAAGAGCGGCCGCGAGCGGCGGGCTAATTAGAGCTTGTTTTGGCACCGATTGAGGGGTAAAATATCACCCGTCTGTGAGAGGGTGATTACTGAGGGTCGGCTGCTACTCACAAGCTTTTCGTTGCTCTTTGGCTGCTTTATGGTCGAGCTTCTAACCCTAATGAGAGCTAGACGAGTCCACTGTAAGCCTGACGAGACTAAATCGTGCCAGCATTGACCTGTGGAACTTTTTATCGCTCTTGTTTTTACTTTAGTAACTGCGATCGTAGTTCATGTTAACGGCATAAGTTTTCCATTTAGCCATGAACTTCAATCGCAATTTTCTAGATTGTGGATTTAATAAATATTTGTACGTTACTTCAGATCGAATCACTACGCATCTAGTATGATGTCTAAAATAGAAGTACTTCTCGTTTGTTTCCAATACGTCTTGGACGCCATTTACGCCAGCGAATATTACTCCCTTCCTATATATGTAGAGTCAGATCCTGCACATGAACTACTAATGCGGACCTCATCTAACTGTTGCAGGGATTTTATGTTCCAAGGTCAGTTCCATTGTTGCTGTCCCAACAATTACCAAGACAGATGTGGACTGTATTTGCTTGCTCACTACGGGCATCAATTGCAGCTGCGCATGAACGTCAGGCTCTATCGTTGTGAACGTATAATGCGTAATTTTACTTATCGTCAACACACTGTGTAACAGCAATATGAATATTTTTTTTTGTATCACTCTGAAAGTTATATCGATAGATCTTGATGGAATCTGATTCGCTAAAACTGCATCAAACGTCGTCCTTCTTTCATTTGAATGGAAAAGTAGCGTTTGTTAAGCTGGTGTTGCAAATTGATTCCTGGTCTGAAGTGTAAGATCATATTTAAATGTTGTCTGGTAATTGACATGCGTGAGTAGTATCAGTACCATTCGCATCATGCGAACAATAAATAATCCTGAGTGGCCAATTTGAATTGTTTTATCTCTGTTTCGTAAGACGAAATTCATTTGGTCGAGGTCGAAATCGACTTAATCACACAGGTTTATAATTAGGAGCTAATATGTAAAATTTCAGTAGAAAATATGAATAATAACTCTTTTTCACCGGTCTTCTCAATGACTTTTTTCCTATTTTGTTTTATGAAAGAATGATGAGGCAGATGAGGGTCGATAGTCGAGGTTCCTTCTTCAAAATCTGTACCTATATGGAAAAATTTTCCAGAATGCATTATAGTTCTCACCAACCTTTTGCGTTCCTTAGCTTGCATCTGTAAGCTCTGCTCTGATTTAGAGGGCATCGTTGTATGGGCAAGGCTATTTTGGACGTTGTTTGCGTGGCGGTGGGCGATTCTATAAAAGATTGCCTCGGCTGCCACGTTTCTGAGTGACGGCTGCGGAGGCTTCAAGTGATCCATCTCCCTCGCTGCATCCCTTGGAATCCGTCTCTTTTGAGCCCTCACAAGCTACCCTCTGTTACCGCCCACGCAAATGCCGTATTTTGGCTCTCAACGTCTACATTCATGGCATGCACGGCGCCGGACGGACGTCGCGTAGAATCAATGGCGCATGAATGGGTGGTCTGACCCTAGTGCATACAAAGGTAGGTTGGTCCGCTTGCGCTCTCAGTGACGGAAGTATGTCTCACTATGATTCCATCCTTTACTGATGAATACAAGTATGTTCACTCTTGCTTCTGCCCTCGTCCATTCCATGATCCAGAGCGTTACAATTGATAATGTAATGGGATAGTACGTCGTAACTAGCCTTGGAGAATACAGCAAAGCTTTGGAGAATACGTAACTAGCCCTTATTCGAACAAATGCACTAATTTTCATGATAATCAATCATGAACTGCAACCGAAGAAATATTCCATTGATAATACTCGTTTGTTACCTCTACTTTGATCTTACTATTAATTAAAAAGATACACAGGGGCCGGCTTTCATTGCAGTTTTCTCCGTCTTCGCCGTATGGTCATGGATGCCTATGCGGTTAATTCGTCAACTGCCGAGTATTTATTCGAAAACCGTATTGGTGAATACGTTTTACTTGGGAATCAATCTGAGAGCAAAATCCTAGGAAGTGCTACAGGAACCTGACCATTGAGAAGAGTCTTTTGTGCACCTTCGTTAACAGACGGCTGCGGGGGGAGCAGCTTGCAGTGTAAACAGCTTTCTGATTACACTTTCACGACGTAGTAATCTATCATCTATACTTCTATTATCCACACTCATATTATCTTCACTAGTATTATCTCCACTAATAACGGGTCGCTACATTTTTACCTTGAAGTAACAGAACATGGCGGACTCTGCGAGAGGATGTGTACTCCGGTTGTGTACGGATGAGCAGGGGCGTGTGCTGCCCTAGCCCAGGGCCTCACGGAAGCAAATAACACGTACGCACGGCAGCGCTCTGTGATTTTCCTGTGCACTCATGCATGCGCCGGGGGCCAGAATGCGTTGCCGCAATTGCAGCGTTCCACTGCAGTAGCGGTCACCTACGTCACGGCTTCTTCTTCACCAGAGTGCCGGGTGGGTCTGTGGGATATTCCACTTCACCTGCCTGTGTTGAACACCAGGCTAGGATATGGCGGCTGAGATGGTGCTCGAGATGATTATACGCTAATCGCCTTAATCTGATCTGAGCAACTTAGTTACCGTTTACTGAGGAGGTGAGACGTTTGTCCTGTAGTTTGATATATGCTATTTATAACACTTGAGGTGCCTGAATATTTCCGCCAAAGTTGTAAAAAAGAAGACTTGTCTCTGCCTTTCGAACCATGGGAATGTAATTCATCTGTAATGTTCTTGAGGTAGACTAGTGGAACAGTCATTCGCTGTTCCGAATAGCTTGCAAATATTTGTCTCAACTTTAACGATTAGGAAATAACTTTTATAAAACACATTGATGTACTTAAGTGACACAAATATAATGAAATTTATCTTAATGTTAAAGTATGGTGTTAGTTTTCAGTGGGAAATTGTACCCTTTACCACATCTTGTAAAGCTCTTTATACAGTTTACTAAAATGTAATTGTTTTTCTTCCACAAATAATTTAGAATTATTTTTCTCTAGCATTTAAATTATATTACGTACTTATGTGTTGAATCTAATTACTAACCAAATTACGAACTAATTCATCAGCAGGTTGAACTTTATAATGATAAAATACGTACAGTAAAGAATATTTACGGTATGACTTTTATCAAGGCAAAAAAGAGACTCTTATATCACGTCGAAGAGACTGTGAAGTCATAAAAGTCTTGAGCGCTTTGAATGCTTTCTCCGTATGACTTTCGCCGCACGTTTTCTGGTGTCGAGAGCCTTACCTCTGTGAAGCGGCGCCCGGCGCCAGCAGGGCAACAAAGCCCTGCGCCATAATGGTCATCTAACAAGTCCAGTTCTCTTGCTCGTCTGGATGGAGCTCGCATGATTCCCCAACTCCCCCCAACTCACTCAGTGGTACAAGGAGTTTTTTGTGTCGTATGGTGAGATCTTCTAAAATAGACGAGTGCAGCCAAATTTTTTGTCTCATACCATCTACACGCGTGAGAAACTGTTTTATTTGAAGTTTTTCGAAAGTATTCCGGCAGGACGCGCAGTCAGCAACACTAAAGATCGCAAAGTCTCTTCTTTATGCGGGGCAGTCGAGCATAGTCGGCTGGCTGCTTCCTGAAAAGGCAGGGCGGCGTGGGTGCCGCACTTGCCCCACGTCTCCAAAGCTTCATGTTAATCAACTTTCGTCGGTACTCAGCAACCAACGACCACAGCTTTTGATGTCATCGCAACTCTTACCATCTGTCATCGTGAAGTTCTGCGCCATTTTAGTTGCAAGCTCGGGGGAAAGATCACGGAGAGTAAGGTGAAAAATAACTATGAAGTCACACATAAAAGATTCATTTTTGTTCATGGAGTGCTGTTTGAATCACTGTGAGTGACAGCGCCATTATTTATCGAAGATCCTGTGATATGTCAGACCGATGTGCATTTTTATACTAATTGAAATGTTTCGTTTAGAGAATAATTTTGTCCATGGATCCTAAGTACATCTAAGTAAGTAAGGATATTCCAGTTTCACGTCTGTGGAGAGAACGAAAAGGAGTAAATATTTGGTTCGTGAAATTTCAGTTCTATTTTTCATTAAAATTTAAGCTTCATGTGATAAATTTCTATTCATTCAAGCTAGTTGAGACTGGTCCGTTTGTGTTGATTTTTTTCTTTCGCATTCATTACTGATGATTTGCTTCCTTTCATATAAATGCAGTACTTCAATTTTTGCTGAATGCTAGAGGTCGCTTTGCTGTTCCAGACTGCCTCTAGTGTGGTGGTGGTGGCCCATTACGTGGCTTTGTACGGTAGAGCCCCATTACGTGCGTGTCCGTGTATGGTGGGAGCCCATTACGTGTCAAGGACCGCGGTGGTGACCATAACGAGGGCACTTCTCGGGCTTCAACTGAGAACGGACGGCATCCCTCCGGAGCATCGCGCTGTCTTGGAGGCTACACAAATTTTAGGCCATATTGTATGGGTTGTTCCTCGAACTGCAAATTGTCAGTATATCAGTATATCATTATATGGGTTCCCTCCGTCAAATTATTTCTTTCTATTTTCAGCAGTAATTTGTACCTATCGTGGGCTGCTGTGACATACTCGTCCCTATTTAGATGTGCTTCCAATGTTTGTTCCGTCGGTGTACCTATGTACAGTATAGGGGAGTTGATGCTGGAGATACTCGCAGTATGTACGAATTTAACTTTCATGCATCAGGATTTAGTTCTCGTGTATACGTATTCTTTATTGATAGAAAATTATTGATAGTAATTCAGATAAACATTTAAAAAATATTTTTCAAACCTTTCGAGCACAGGTTTTCATCAAATAAAATAGTGTTCAAATTTTGAAATTAAGAGAATGCTTCTATTACGATTCCCTGTAATGTTTAAATACGCTAGAGAAAAAATAATGAGCATATAGTAGACGTAAGTGAATACGTTAGAGCTCTATTTTTATAGATTCTGTCCTTAGCATTTGATTCGCAGGTTACATCGTTGAAATGCTTACTGATCCAGATTGTAAAAGTTAAAATTTGTCGGCTACGAGTTTGGTATTTTTAATTTATTTCTTCTAATAGTTTGATTTTACTAGAGCTGTGCTCACAATGTTGTTAATTCTGGAAATTGAAAGAATATAAATTGTTATTTGACGGGTTCGACGACCCCAGTCATCTCGTTCCACCATGCTTACATCAGGACTCGGTCCCAGCTGCCCACTTGTTGCTTGGAGAACTGTGCGTGACTCAAGTTATGGTGGAAGGAAGATCTGCTGCTAGTCAATAGCTTCTGTTTCAGCTACATTGTATATTTTGCATCAAACTAGTGAAATAATTTCATACTTAAACCCTGACCTGCGAGCGTGAAAGCGTTGGTCTCTAATTGCATCGATATTGGTTTGGGGATTTATACATTGATATGGTTACACTTACGGTACTGTGGGTACCCTTGTTGCGCGACCAAGTGATAGTTATTTCAACGGTATTGATCAATGCAAGAGTAAACTCCAAAAATCTCCTTTTTTGCCTTTTTCTGTCATCTGTACATTAATATCGAATTTTAAATATGATTTCAATTTTTGAAATTTTCATTTTCTGAGGTGTCTCTCCGTATCATTTTAATTAAAATGCTCTTTACGAGACAATATTCAGATTCAACAAGTACACGGAACATATCCATGAAAATAATTCATTTTTCTTTGCATGATTTCATTAGTAGGCACTAATGCTTTCGATGTGCTCAATGTCATAAATACATTTAAAATCAAGTGGATTGAAATCGTCCCCTGCATAACTGATTTGATATCTCCATCCCTTGCAGAGATAATTAATT